>PVLA01004996.1:0-159225 GCA_004027455.1 Hydrochoerus hydrochaeris | reverse complement strand
CTCCCCTCCTTCTTCTTTGACACATTGTTTCACTAAATCACTAATTTGCCCAGGCAGGGCTTGAATTTGCAATCCTCCTTGCCTAAACCTCCCAGAGTGCTGGGATTAGAGAAGTGTACCAATGTGTTGGACTCCACCATTCTACTTTATGTTTTGATGAATTTGAGTTCTTTAAATGTAAATGGACGACAGTGTTTGTCCTTAGTGACCAGTATATTTCAATAAACAAAATATCCTTCAATGGATTCATCTACACTGTAGCATATAACAGGCTTTTCTTTTTTAGGGGCTAAAATTTTTATTGCATGTATATAAAGTTTCTTTATCCATTGATGAACATTTAGGTTGTTTCCATTTTTGGCTACTGTGAATAATGCTGCAGTGAACATAGAAGGGCAAATCTCACATGGAGATCTCAATTCCAATACTTATGGATAAATATATAGAAGTAAGCTTGGTTCAGCATATAATAGTTCTAGTTTTAGTGTTTATAGGAGCCTCCATATTTTTTTCCACACTGGCAGCTGCATCATTTTATATTCTTAACAACAGGTACAAAGATTCAAATTTTTCCACATCCTCACCAATACATATTGTTTGCTGGGTTTGTTTTGTTTTTTGATAATAGTCATTCTGACAGATGTGAAGTATTTTCTTATTATGCCTTTGATTTGCATTTCCCTAATGATTAGTGATGTTGAACATTTTTTCATATATTTGGTGGTTATATATGTCTTTTTGGAGACTTGTCTATTGAAATCATTTGTTCATTTTTAAAAAGTGATTTTTTGCCAGGGGTTTCGTTCAGCGGCATAAGCGCCTGCCTTTCAAATGAATGGTTGTGAGTTTGATCCCTGGTGCAAAAAAAAAAAAAAAAAGCAATTTTTTTTTAACTGCTAAATTGTAGGAATTTCTTGTAAATTTTCAGTATTAACCCCCATTAGATTTATAGTTTGTAAATATTTTCTCATATACCACATGCTTCCTTTTTACTCTGTTATTTCCTTTCTTATACATAAAGTTTTTAGTTACGGTATTCACATTTTTCTGTCTTTGTTTTTTGCATTTGTTTTTGGTATCATATTCAAGAAATCATTACTCTGACCAATGTCTGAAGCTTTCTCTCATTTTCATCTGAGAATTTTATATTTTCAAGTTTTTTGGTAGTCTGTGATCTGTTCTAGATTGATTTTTGTGTATGGATATTTGCCTAAGAGACTGCCCTTTCTCTGTTTTGTGTTCTTGGCACTCTTGTGGAAGATCGGTTGATGGAAAGGAGTAGGTTAAGTCTTAGGCTCTGGATTCTTCCCCCCCACCCCAACACTGAGGATTGAACTCACAACCTTATGCTCACCAGGAAGACATTTATACCACTGAGCTAAATCCCTGGCCTGGGCTCTCTATTCTATTCTGTTTACCTATATGTATGTCAGTACCATACAGTTGTGATTATTTTAGCCTTGCAATGTTTTCACAGGATTCCAGCTTTGTTCTAATTATTTTATTTTCTTTTTGCTATTTGGAGATCTTTTGTTTCTCTATTAATTATAAGATTGTTTTTATATTTCTGTAAATTATAGCATTCATATTTTGATAGAGATTATATTGATTATCAAAATAATACTCTGAACATTTAAAATATTTAATTTTTTTAATCTATCTTTTTTTTATACCAGGACCTCATGCTTCCCAGGCAAGCACTGTGTTACTGAGCCATATCCCTTGCCTTTGATACATCAACATGGACCTATTTTTTTAAAATTCATTTTATTGGAATATTTTAGATATATATATATAATGAACGCATTTATCATAGGGAATTTGTGCCTGTACATTATACATCTTGATTCTCTTTTTTCCCCAAGTTCCTTCCCCTCCTTGCAACCCCCTTCCCCTCCTTATTTACAAAAGCTTTGTTTCCAATTTTTCCTCTCTTTTTTCCCCTTCTTTTCCCCTTCCCCCTTCCTTGTTCCACTTTCCATTTGAATATTTTGTTCCTGTTACTCAATATCTATTTTGGTCCTTATTTACCCCTTTAGTTTCTCATACCAGAGAAACAATTCAATACTTAAACATGTATGTCTGATTTATTTCACTTACGAGTATGGTCTCAAGGTGCATCCATTTAGCCAGAAATGTATCAAATTTATCCTTCTTTATGGTAGAGTAGTATTCCATTATCTAATAAAACCACCTTTTTCTTAATGTAATCATCTGATTTTGTACATTTGGGCTGTTTCCAAGATTTAGCTGTTACAAATTGTGCTGCTACAATCATGGGTGTTCATATATTGTTGTGGTATGATGGTTTTAAATCATTTGGGAGGATAACAAGAAGGTATAGCCTGGTGAATTGGAACGTCCAATTTTAGTTTTTAAAAGTATATCCACACTGACTGATTGCACCAGTCTACACTCTCACCAATGGTAGGTACGTGTTCCTTTTTCCCCTCCCAGTCATACCAGATCTTGTAATTTGTTGATTTCTTGATAATATCTATTATTTCTGGAGTGAGATGGAATCTCAGTATTGTTTTCATTTGCAAGTATTAAAACAACTGGTGATGTTAACTCTTTTGTATATTTGCTGTTTGTACTTCTGTATCTGAGGTGTGTATTCATTTCAGATGTCTACTTTTGGACTGGGTCTTTCAATTTGGAGGGTCTGATTTTTTTGAGTTCTTTATACATTTTAGATTGTAATCCTCTGTCTGAGGAAGAGTTGGTAAAATTATTTCCAACTCTAAGTTGTCTCTTCACTCTGCTGGTGCTTTCTTTTGCTGTGCAAAAGCTTTTTAATAGGGTGAGATTCCAGTTGTGATTCCTTGTTATTCCTGTGTGATTGGGGTTTTGTTCATTAAGTCTTTGCCTACATCTGTGTCAAGAGTTTTATCTATTTTATCTTCTGGTAGATTTGCAGTTTCTTTAGATCTTTGATCCATTTTGATTATAGTTTCATGCATCATGAGATATAATGGCCTAGTTTTAGTCTTTGGCATGTGGAAAGCCAGTTTTTCTAGCACCATTTATTAAAGAGGCTAATGAAGGTGATTTACCCCATTTATCCAAGATAAGGTGTGGAGTTGTTCTGCTCTTGTAAGCTATCCATTGACTCATAACTTGTTTTTTGGGGGGCAGAACCATGTTTTTGTCCAAGTAGCTTTGCAGTATATTTTCTAGTCTGAGATGAACATGAATCTTATTCTGTTTCTGTGTGTTTTCTTTAATTTCTTTCAACAATATTTTATAGTTTTCAGTGTTTCAGGCTTTTACCTCTGTGATGGTAAATGTTCATTGTCAACTTGACTGAATTAAGAAATGCCTAAGAGATTTGTAAAGCAAACTTTTGGCTAGGTCACTGAAGCATGATGTTGGGGGCTATATGTGGTCCCTAGGTCCTTCCTCTCAGGCTTGTCCTCCCCTCTCTGCTTCCGGGATGCTATGCACTGAGCAGCCTTCCTTTGCCATGCCCCCCTGCCATTGTTCTGTAAATTTCCTGCCAAGACCTAATAAAGGAAACCACTGCCTCCAAAATGAGAAGGTACAGGTTGTCCAAAAAATGACTTGGAGAAGACCAACTAGGTAAATGTGTTTATTAAGACTTTATAGAACAGTGGACGATTTCTACACTGCAGTATTAATGAAGTTGCCGATCTCCCTTTGTTAAGGTACTACTTTTTATAGAATACTAATAAAACAGCTAAAGCAAGATCAAAAGCTTTGAATCTCAAAAGCTTTTCCTTGGGAAAAGTTAGGCATATTCCATTCCCATCACATCCTTTTTAAGAATTCTACTAGTATCAGCGAAGACTGTCAGGAAGCAGATATGGGTGATCTTTTTATGTTGCAGTTTGTTGCTCAATGAGAGTGCATTGATCAGACAAACAGTGCCCATTACAAGATGGAGTTACTTTGGCTAGGATTTGAAGGACTATTTTCCCTAAAGCCATGATGTTTCTGACTTGCGGCCAGTTGACTGTATTGAAATGAAACTGGTAGCTAAATAAATTTCTCCTCCTTTAAGTTATTATAGGTATTGAGTGTCAAGTATTTTGTTTCAACAACAGGAAAGCTAATCAGTCCAAGTTTTTTGCTTCAGATATATTATGATTAATAACATATGGTACAGAATTATTGAGAAGTAGATATATAAAATCAATTGTAGTTTCTGTTTCTTTACAAGACTTCAGAAGACTAGACCTGTTAAGACTTTGTTTCTAATTCATTATTTAAAAATCTATTTTTTTTCATTGTTATTTTCTTTCATTCACTGATTCATTCCTGACATATGTATTGAATGCCTGCTATATATCAAACATTGTAATAGATACTAGCAATGTACCTGCACCAGTGCATGGCATTTTGTTAAAAAATTCTGAAGAATAATGGCTTTTAAGTTTTAGTGATGAAGTGTTTCTTTTAAGTTACCTCATGGTCAGAATACAGCTATTCAACTATTCAGTGTTAAATCTAGTGTTAGTGATTCTCCTATAATTTTAAGACTGTATGATTCTCTATAAGTTTCATGGCTTTTAAAAGAAAAAGGTTGAATATAACTCTGATAGTTTGCTGTCACTAATACTGATAGCATAATGACTCTGACCTTCAGTTCTTAAAAAGTTATTTTTTACTTTGGAAATATTATAAAGATGCATTCAACTTGGTTTTCTGAAGTTCTGTAATCCATTTATCTACACAATACTTTGTGGCCCAAGTCTCCCCCATACAAGGTTCACAACAGGCAAAAATTCTATTTTTGCTTTAGATTTTCCTACTAAATGCATTGTTTTGGATGCTTTTAAAATATCAAAGACATGTCTTCTTAGACTGTGATATTTTGTCTTGATTCTTTGAAAGTGTTTGTACTGTACCCTTTCTTAGATTGCACATAAAGTGCAGTAATGTCTTATGAAAGATGAGAATCTTGTAGACATGATAGCCATGAAAAACCATCAAATTCACTTAACCTTTATTTTTCTCTATTGCCAATTTATTTTGCTAATATGAAAAATTACCATGTAATAATACAACTTTAAAACAAAGGAATATAGAATTTGGTTTCCTGAGTAGTGTGTCCTCTCAAATGAGCGTGAAATTAAAAGGTATTTGAATATGTAAATTGTGTCCTCTAGTTGGTTGAACCAATTCATGTTAACTCAGTGATGATTTTGTTGCCTTTGAGCATATGCTGTGAAATGTTTACTCAGAAAGATAGGTGGCTAAGCCTGCTAGTATTCAACATTACTGCTGCTGGTATATTTGTGAGAATTCAATGTGTCAGGACAAGAGAGTTTTCTATTTTCTTAATTTTATAAATTTACATACAAGTTTCAAATGATTAAAGTGTTAAACAATTGACAAAGTATTTGGGAAGAATAGAAATTGATTCCCTACATCAAACTATAATACATTTCAGAATATTGGGTATGAAGATAAAACTGTATCTAAACTAAGAATGAGTAGAGATAAAAGTCACATCCTTTACAGGGAAGGGAAGCTTTGTAAAAATAAAAATGAAGTAGAAAATGCAAAACAATATTTTTTGTTTTATATATATTTGGAAATTTTGGAAACAAGAAGATATATTCTTTAGTATATATGAAAGAGCAAGTGATTAATATTTTGGAACAATTTAAGGAAGATTTATAATAAATATATTTGTCAATATTCTCATAGCAACAGAAGTATCCTAGAAACAAGATCACAGTTAATGAGCATAATATTCACAAAGTATACATTGTATGATGTACTTGCTTTATAGGATATGTATAAGTGGACTTGTGTTTGTGTGCATGGAGCTAACTGTCTGGCAATAAGAGAAATGCACATTAAATTATAACTGTAAGGTACAGTTTAATAGACAAAAATATCTAAAATTTTCATATTTGTGTAGTGCAGAAGAGCATAGACACTCTAATTTATTGATGGCTTTTTTGAGACATCATACAATCTTTTTTAAAATTTTATTTTAAAACTATAAAATAGAACAAAACCAATCAAAACAAACCAGTATAAGAGACATAGGACTTCAAAACATTATGAAATCAACAGTAGTTAGCATAATACCTTTTGATATCTTCAAAATAGTTGCAGATAACTTCAGACATAGTAAAATTCAAACAGCAGAATAGAATAGAAACAATAAAAACAAAATAATGAATACAATAAAGTATTTCAAAGCAAGCCACTAGTAAATTCAAAATTGCTACCATAATATATCTTGCTATCTTTGAAATAGCTTCTCCTGCCATCGGATTTAACATAAACAAAGCAAAAGAGCCTATAAAACCCAATCCAACAAAACAATGGAAACAATATAGGAACTCAAACAAGACCATAGGGAATCAACAATGGCTACAATCCTCAGAAAGAGATCCCCCTAGATACCACACTGCATTCCTGCATACCGATATCCTATGAACCTATGATCAGACCACTTGCCCTAGACCTGTAATATTAATGAAACACCAAATATCACAGGAACCCAACTGCATTTCATCTCTATAGCTATCATTACAGCCTGTGTTCCTCCAGATAAGCAGGTCCTTTATGGGGTGGGGGTGGGGTCGAGTGTCCATGCTCTTCTGCATTACCCCCCTACTATGGGGTGTGAGGGGGGTGATAATTCTTTTTTGCCAACCCATGCCCCAGAAGGCACTGGGGTCTGGCTATTCCCAGTCCAGCAGCAGTTCCACACACAGCACTGATTCCCAGACGGGGTTTGTTTGCTGGTGTGGCCATTGTTCTCTCTCCAACATCCTACAATCTGTATTGAAGGAATTTTACCAGAATGAAACACATTGAAAACGTTTATATTGATGCCCAATTGCATTTCTAGAAAAATTTCCTAACTAAGCAGATATATAAAAATTATAACTGTATGGGTATTTACTGCAGCATTATTTCTAACATTAAAAAAATGAGAAGAAACCATAACTGTTCAATGATAAGGGATATTAAAATGATTAGTGCATGAGAGTTAAAATATTCTTTATATTTAATTATACAGAAAATGTTCACAGTATATTAGGTACTAAAATCAGAATATAGCCGGGGATTTATCTCAGCAACATACGTGCCTGCCTTGCAAGCACGCGGTCATGAGTTTGATCCCTGGTATTGAAAAAAAGAGAGATAAAATCAGAATATAAATTTTATATACAGAAGATGATCACAATTTTAAGGATATATTGTTCATCAGAAAAAAATCCATAATTGACAAAATTTTAACCATAGTTCTCTCTATATAAAAAATTACAGTAGTGATTTTTAGTTTCTTTTGTGTCAACTGAATTCCCTAAATTTCCAGCAATGAACATCTATTAGCTTTGGAATGAAATAAAAGGAAAAAAAGATGATAAATAAGAAAGGATTAATTTGTGTTATGTTTATTTCCCTTTAGTGTTCAGTGCAGCAATTATTGATAGAATTAGTAAATGATTTCGGCCTTCTTTGCCAACTTTAAATTTAGCAAGAACTATTTTAAAGTTCCTTTATATTTATAAAAAAAGCTTATTTTCTATTTTCAATATATGTAGTGGAAGGGTATGAAGGATATCACAATAATTCTTTTATCTACCTTTTTTAGATATTGGAAAAGATTGTAGTTGTATACCATACGGATTTGATTAAGTAAATCAAATCAAAGAAAACAAAGTCAACATATAAAATGTCTACCTTTACACCCTGACCAATCTAGTGTTAACTCCTTTTTAATTTTAGCTAGGATATCATATTAATAATTTGTTTTGACCAAATTGGTGGGGTCTTATATTTTTGTCTCTAATGAAAATACATTTAATTGCAGTTAACATTTACAAATAGATTTGTTGCCAGGTTTTGTGTTTCTTTACTAGGCTGATAAGACAAAAATAATGCCTTGTAAGGGAAAAAATTGTGAACAAATGAAATTTATCTGAGCAATAGGCAGTGAAAGTTGAAGAATACACATGGGGAAATTGTAGATCTTTATGTTATCAACTTATTTGAAATGAAATTCTTTAGTTCAGATGTAAAGAGTAAAACAAAAACAAGTCTGGTAGTTGGTATTATGTTCCCATCTGCTCTTGGTGTTACAAATAGGAGTTGCATTGACCAGGTTCATGGCAATGGGCACTTAACAAGCACACAAATTATTGCTTCACAGTATCAGCTTCAGATAATGTATTCATAAAGAGATAAGAACATGAAATTAGTTGCAAGAGATTAGTGTACTAGTTTAATTTACCTACAGATGTTCTTTAGGATACTTTTCCCTCAGAGTGATTCCAAATTTCTCAAAAGACCAATCTCATGAGCTGTTTATTTAAAAAAGAGTCTGTTGATTTTCATTTGTAAGCAATTGAAAGCCCAAAGCATATGAACTTTATTCCCTTATTATTTACATGAAAATTTGTATTGAATGTGTATCACATGTGCTGCATGTTAGTTAAGACAATTGTGTATTCCTTGAAGTGAAACATGTACTGCTTTGGTAAATGCTTTTGTATATCTTACTAAAATAGGCTTTCCCTTCCCTCTCCAGTATGTATTAAATACATTTCTAATATTTTAAAGTTGAAATGAATTTTGGAAAAATGCAAAATTTTGACCTAAGTTGTATTGCTACTGTTTCGCTAAAGAATAGTCAGTCAGTTATCAATTGTACCAGTTACCACCAGTATCTTTTTTTAAATTTTTTTTTATTTAAAGAGAAAAAAAACAGAAAAAAGTAGAAATACTGCAGAATTTTAAAAAAAAGGATAAACAGTAAGAGATCACCGGTTGATAAATTACATATTGTCCTTTTAGAAATAGTTGTTCAAATTACAAAATTAGAGCATATAAAGTAGTCATTCAAGTAGTGAGACTGCAAACAGATCTGTTCAACAATCCAACAAGAACTTAGAAGCATGGTTATCATCCTATGCACTTAAATATTCATGCAGTTATATCTTTTATAGCACTTTCTATATCTTCTCTTTTTTACAATAGCAATTATGCATTTTAAAAAAATTATTTAAAGTGAAAAAAAGCAAAAGAAAAAGGTTAGCAACAATACAGAATTCTAAAAGAAAAAAGAAAAAAACACTAAGAAATCATTACTTGATAAATTACATATTGTCATCTTGTATGTAGTTGTTCAAGTTACAAAATTAATGGATACATAGTAGACATTCAAACAGTAAGACTGCAAACAGTTTTGCTCAAAGATCCAACAAAGATTCAGCAATATGCTCAACTATTTTACACACTCAAACATACATGTAGTTATATCCCTTAGAACCCTTTCTTTTACTCTCTCTCTTACAATAGCAATTACACATTTTGGGTTTTGCTACTCTTAATGTTCTTATCACTTTTTACACTAGAGACACAATGATATTTATTAATATGATTCTTATTTCACTAATGAGGATAGTCTCAAGTTGTCTCCATTTACATATGAAGGCCTCAAGATGATCCTTTTTATAGCTGATTAATATTCCATTGTGTAAAAATACCACATCTATTTCATCCACTCTGCAGTTGATGGGCATCTTGGTTGTTTCCAAGATTTAGCTATTACACATTGTGCCACTATGAACATGGATGCACATATATCACCGTGATATGAACTTTTAAATTCTTCTGGGAAAATACCCAGGAGAGGAATAGCTGGATTGAATGGGGCATCCAATCCTAGTCTTCTGAGAATTCTCTATATGGATTTTCATAGTGGTTGCCCCAGTCTACATTCCCACCAACAGTGGAGCAGTGTTCCTTTTTCCCTGCAGCCTTGCCAACATTTGTTATCAGTTGATTTCTTGATGGCAGCTACTCTTTCCAGAGTGAGGTGGAATCTCAGTGTTTTAATTTGCATTTCTCGAATGACCAGCAGTGGTGAACATTTGTTCATGTATTTATTTGCAATTTGTGTATCTTTCTCTGAGAACTGTGTGTTCATCTCAGATGCTCATTTTTGGAGAGGGTATTTGAATTTGGGGAGCTTGATGTTTTGCAATTCTTTATATGTTCTGGACATAAGTCCTTTGTCTGAGAGGTTACTGGCTAAATTTTTTTCCCATTCTGTTGGTTTTCTTTTCAGTCTGTTGGTAATTTCCTTTGAAGTGCAGAAACTTTTCAATAATGTGAGATCCCAGTTGTTGATTCTTTGAAATGTTTCCCGTGCAGTTTGCATTTTGATCATAAATTCTCTGCCCACCCCTATGTCGCCAAGACTTCTACCTACCTTGTCTTCCAGTAGATTTAGTGTTTCTGTTTTGATACTTAGGTCTTTGATCCATTTAGACTTTAGTTTTGTTCATGGTGATATGCATGAATCTAGTTTCAGTCTTTGGCATGTGGAGAGCCAATTTTTCCAATACCATTTATTAAAGAGGTTGTTCTTCCAGTGAACATGTTTAGCCCCTTTGTCAAATATCAGGTAGCTGAGTGTGCTTGCATCTTGTAATCTGTTCCATTGATCCTCAGGTCTGTTTCTTTGCCAGTACCAAGCTGATTTTATCACTGTGGCTTTATAATACTGTTTCAAGTCAAGAATTGAGATGCCTCCTGCCTTGCTTTTGTTGCCAAGAATTGCCTTTGCTATTCTAGCTTTCTTCTGTTTCCAAATGAATTTTAGGCGTGTTTTCTCTAGATCTCTGAGGTATGTCAATGGTATTTTGATTGGGATTGCGTTAAATCTGTATAACAGTTTTGGAGTATGGCCATTTTCACAATGTTGTTTCTTCCTAGCCAAGAGCAAGGAATATCCTTCCATTTCCTAATATCCTCTTGAATCTCCTTTTTTAGCGTAGTATAATTTTCAGCATATAGGTCTTTTACATTTTTGTTTAGGTTGATTCATAAGTACTTCATTTTTTTTTAGATGGTATTGTAAAGGGTGATATTTCCATAATTTCCCTCTCAGTGAGTTTTTTGTTTGTGTACAGGAATGCTATTGACTTTTGAGCATCGACTTTGTATCCAGCTACCCTGCTGAACTTGTTTATTACATCTAGTAGTCTTTTAATGTAGTTTTTTGGGTCTTCTATATACAGTATCATGTCATCTGCAAATAGCGATCGTTTAACTTCTACCTTTCTTATCTCTATTCCTTTTATTTCTTTCTCTTGTCTGATTGCTCTAGCTAGTGTTTCCAAACTATATTGAAAAGTGATAGTGGACATGCTTGTCTTGTACCTGATTTTAAAGTGAAAGCTTTCAGTTTTTGTCTGTTTAGTATAATGTTGGCTGTTGGTTTGTCATAGATGGTTTGTATAAGGTTGAAATAGACACCGTGTATTACGAGTTTCTGAAGGGTTTTTATCATTAACATGTGTTGGATTTTATCAAAAGCTTTTTTGCATGTATTGAGATGAACATATGGTTTTTGTTTTTCACTCTGTTGATGTGGTGTGTCACATTTACTGATTTGCATATGTTAAACAATCCCTGCATTCCTGGAATGAACCCCACTTGGTCATGATGTATAATCTTCTTGATGATTTGCTGCATTCTCTTTTTCAGTATTTTATTGAGAATCTTTGCATCAATGTTCATTAGTGAGATTGGCCTATAGTTCTCTTTTTTGGTTGGATCTTTCTCTGGTTTTGCTCCAGGAATGTTTTAGGGAGGATTGCTTTTTCTCAGTTTCATTGAAGAGTTTAAGGGTACTGGCATTAAATCTTCTCTAAGTTTCTTGTAAAATTCAGCTGTGAATCCATCAGGACCTGGACTTTTCTTTGTTGGTAAGTTTTGAATTACATTTTCGATTTTAATGGCTGATACTGGGCTGTTCAAAATTGCTATATCTTCTTGGTTGAGCTTTGGTAGTTCTTGTTTCTAGAAATCTGTCCATTTCCTCTGTGTTTTCCACTCTATGTGAGTAGAGATTTTCAAAGTAGGCATTCATGACCTTTTGAGTTTCCATGGGATCTGTAATAATTTCCCACTTTTCAGTTCTTATTGCATGAATTTGGCTTTCTTTCTTTCTTTCTTTCTTTCTTTCTTTCTTTCTTTCTTTCTTTCTTTCTTTCTTTCTTTCGATAATGTTAGCTAGGGGTTTGTCAGTTTTGTTTATTCTCTGAAAAAAACTGCTTTTTGATTCATTAATTCTTTGTATTGTTTTTTTAGTTTCATTTGCTTTGGTTTCTGCTCTAATCTTTACAATTTACTGTCTTCTATGAGATTTGGGTTTAACTTGCTTTTCTTTTTCTAGAAGCTTAGGATGGAGCATTATGTTGTTTATGTGTGCTCATTTTGTTTTCTTGATATGACAGTTTACTGCTATATATTTCCCTTTTAAGACCACTTTCATTGCATCCCATGGATTTCAGTATGTTGTTTATGTGTTTTCAATGAATTGTAGATATTGCTTTATTTCTTCTTTGATTTCATCTGTATCCCACTAGTTGATCAAAAGGTTGTTGTATAATTTCCATCTATTTGTACAGGTTTTGCAATTTCTTTTGCCATTAATTTCCAGTTTCAGTGCGCTATTGTCAGATATTATGCAAGGGATGATTTCAATACCTTTGCATTTACTTAAGACTGTTTTATGGGATAATATATGATCTATTTTGGTGAATGTCCCATGTGCAGCTGAGAAGAATGTGTATTCTGTTGTAGTTGGTTGGAACACTCTGTAAATGTCTACTAAGTGCATCTGCTCACAGTTATGATTCAATTTTGTTATTTATTTGCGGACTTTTTGTCTAGTTGATCTATCTCTTTTTGACAATGAGCTGTTAAGATCTCCTGTTATAATTGTGTTCTTGTGTGTTTGGTTTTTCATTTCCATTAGTATCTGTCTTATATAGTTGTGTGCTCCTGTATTTGGTGCATATATATTTATCATTGTCAGTTCTTCCTCTTGAATTTTACCACTAACAGGTATGTAGTGACCTTCTCTATCTCTTTTAATCATTTTAGGTTTGAAGGTCACATTCTCTGCAAATAGAATAGCTACCCCTGCTTTTTTTCTGGGTTCCTGTTGCATGGAATACTGTTTTCCATCCTTTAACTTTTAATCTATGAGTTTCCTTTTCGTCAGATGTGTTTCTTATATGTAGCATATTGTGGAATCATGTTTCTTGATCTATTCTTTCAGTATATTTGTTTTTGCACTTTTTATTTAAAGAGAAACAAAAGCATGTAAAGGGTAGAGATAATACAGAAATTCAAAAAAAAAATAAACAATAACAAATCACTAGTTGATAAATTACATATTGTCCTCTTAGAAATAGATGTTCAAGTTACAAAAGTAAAGCATACAAAGTAGATATGCAAACAGTGACAGTGTAAACATCTATGCATGCCTCAATCTCTACATATATTTCTATGCTTTCTATATTAGAGGGAAAAACAAAACATAGCAAGACAAAACAAAACAAATTCCTATAAAAACATGAAAACAAAAAGTCATATAAATCCACAGTGCAAGATGATCTACAATGATCACTGTGTTTTTTCTTATTATTTTCAATAGAATTGTCTATATCATCAGGCATAATTGAATATAGCAGTATAATTGAATATCGCAGTACATAGCAATATTAGTAAAAATAAAACATTGTAGACAGTATCAAACTTCAAAGGCAGGTAAGACTCAAACCAGAGTGGATATTATGGTGAATCTTGTCGTCTTAATTGCAGTTGCCTATGCTCTCAGACTTGATACTATCAATCATAACAACTTTGAATAAAATTTGCCAATGAAAAAATCTATCAATATATAACAGCAATCTAACAAACCAGATTCGATTACGATCACTCATGGTAAAACAGTGTAGATTTTACAGAGCTTTAGATTAAGTTAATAGGAAATTAAGAATGATTACTGTATTATATCCTGTTACTTTTGAGATTACTGTCTGTGCCCTCAAATCTAGTACAGGTAGAATGACTGGAACAGAGTATAATACATCTAAGCAGAGTAGTAGTGTGAGTAATATGGGTTTTAAATCTTGGTTCACTATTAACAATATAGTGTATCAAGGCCATCTATGTTAGAGATTCTAGTTATCCTTCTCTGTCTCATTTCTGCTATGCTATTTTTCTTCCTTTGCTTGTCTGGTTTTCTCCTTCGTTCTACGGCCTGTCACCCTCATTGAGGCCTTTCTGCCACTGTTGTTAAAATCCTGGTATTTTTTTCTCTATATCTCTAGAATGTCCTTCAATATTCTCTATATGGTTGGATTGGTGGTCATAAATTCCCCCAGTTCCTTATGGAAGCATCTTGTTTCTCCATTGATTTCTAGTGACACTTTTACAGGATACATCAATCTGAGTTGGAGGTTATTTTCTTTCAGGGCTTGGAATACTTCATTCCAAACTCTTCTTGATCTGATGGTATGTTTCAAGAAGTCAGCCGTGATCCTGATGGGCTTACCTTTATGGTTAATCTGTTTCTTTTCTCTGAGGGCTTTTAATATTCTGTTTTTATATTGAATTTCTGGTAACTTGATAATTATATTTCTGGATATAGATCTTTTTTGGTTGTAGTTGGCTGTAGTTCTGTATGCCTCACATAACTGAATATCATTTTCTTTTCTCATGCTTGGGAAGTTTTCCTTAATTATTTCCATGAATAGCCTTTGTAATTCACCTCTATGTATTCCTGCTTCTTTGTTCACATTTCTTATTCTTGCATTGTAGATTCTCTTTGTCATCTTCTAGCCTTTGTATTGCTACTGCGTATTTCCTTGTTATTTTTTAGGAGATCTTTCCTTTCATGATCACACATTGCAAACTTGTCTTCAAATTTTGGTAGTATATCCTTAGTTTCTTTTAAGCCATTTTGCCAGCTTTCAATGGAGTTTTTAATTTCCTGGTAGTGTCTTTGAATCTGCTTCATGTATTCTATATTGTCTTTATATTCTTTATGTAATTTTTCTTTCCTTTTTTTTGTGTTCCTCCCTTCTCCCATCTGTATCTTCCTGAGAGATGCTTCCTGAGAGCATTTCTTTTGTTACTCTACTTATATCTTGCTTTGCCTGAGTTAATATTTTAGTTTTGAGCTCATCTACAAGGTCCTGAAGATCCCTCTCACTGTTCATTGAAGCCTTGTCTAATGTCATGTGTTTGCTGCCCTCAGTCTCCCTTGTTTTTCCTTCTCCTGGATAAGTGCTCTCAGGGTTCTGGGCTGGGGGGCCTCTTCCTGCCTCTCTCTTCTGTCTTGGCCCTGGCTTCCTCCACATGGGTTACAGTGCACATCCCAGTCCCCTTCCCTGTTGGCCTCATTTCCTCTGAAGCACCATCGCGAGAGACCTCTGCCCTTTCCTGACTGCTTTTGTCACTGAGGTGTAAGCAGTGGCTTTATTTGCCTTCCCCTCCCCACCGGGCCAGCCAAACTTCAGGGACCTTCACTCAGTGTTTGCTAGGCACAGGGAATCGATTTGGGACGGCACTTTGGGTCCCGGCCAGGGCTGTGCCTCAGTCCAAGCAAATCCCATGAATCTGCTCTGGCGAGGGATCAACTAACTGAAGTCACTGTTGCTCTTAGTTCAGACTCCTCCTGCCCAATTCCAACATGTCACCCATTTGGTCGCTCCCTTCCTGTGTGCTGGGGTCTGACCATGGATGAATGAAGGTGCCTTCGCTGGCTCTGCTCTCTGTTGGGCTCACCAACCCCCGACTGCAGTGCTGCTGTGGTTCCTGTGAGTGGCAGTGGGAATGATTTTGTGCGGCTCTGCCAGCTGGTGCAATTTCAGACCAGCACAAACTTGGCGGGTCACTGCCAAAACTGTGTCTTGTAAGTTTTAGCTGTTTCAGTTGTAGTCCCGACATATTTAATGAGCTTTTTTTCTATTTTAATTTCTTCCTGTGTCAAGAGGATCCATCTCCCTCTGTCTGGGTCTCTCCTGGGTGTTTTATTCTGGCATATGAGTTGTTTTTCCCAGGAGGCTTTGTATTTTGTTGCTCACTGATCAGCCATCTTGACTTCTCCCAGTTTATTCGTTTTTATAGGTGAATTCAGGCTAATTACATTTATGGATATCACTGATAGGTACTGGCTTGACTTTGCAACGTTGTGTTCCAGTTGTTTGCTTTCTGCTTTTCCCCTTATTTAATTGCTTATCCTAGCTGGTGGTTTCTTTCTGTTGTTGTTTTGGGGATTGTGGTCATTTTTATCTCTGTGTAGCATGTCTTTCAGTACTCTTTCTAAGTTTGGTTTGCAGGACATGAATTTCTTCAGTTGTTCTTTGTTATGGAAGTATCTTGTTTCTCCATTAATTTTGAATGAAAGTTTTGCTGGGTACATCAGTCTGGTTGAATGTTGTTTTGTTTCAGGCCTTGAAATACCTCACTCCAAGCTCTTCTTGACTTGAGGGTTTGTGCTGAAAAGTCTGCTGTGAATCTAATGGGCTTTCTTTGGTAGGTGAGTTGTGTCTTTTCTCTAACAGGTTTTAGAATTCTGTTTTTATGCTGCATGCCTGAGATCTTAATTATTATGTGTCTGGTGTAGATTTATGTTGTTTATGACTGTTTGGTGTTTTATATTCCTCACTTATCTGTCTATCCGATTGTTTTCCTATGTTTGGGAAATTTTCTTCTTTTACTTCTGTGAATATTTTGGCTACATCTTTTCCTTTGAGTCCTGCCTCTTCACTGATGCCTATTAATCTTAAATTGTTGCTCTTGGCATGATCTTGAAGCTGTTGGATTGTCACTTCATGCTGCTTTGTTATTTTTACAAGTTCTTTCCTTTCATGATTACTAATTGCGATGCTGTACTCAAGGTCTGAAATACTATCCTTAGCTTCATTTAAGTGGTTTTGCAAGGTTTGAGTAGAATTTCTTGTTTCTTGGATGTCTCTTTCAGATTATTTCATGAGTTCTGTATGTTTTCTATATTGTTCATTCAAGGTTTCAATCAGTTTCCCATGCTTCTGTACTTTTTTCTCAATTTCTTCTTTAGCTGCACTCAGCAACTCCTTTACTAAGGTTGCTATTTCTGTGTTTATGTGGAAGAGTGCTTCTAATTTGATTTCCTCTGTAGCCTCATGGAATTGTTTTTTTATGTCATTCACTATGTTTTCAGCGGTTCCTGGTGTGTTACTTTTTGGGTTCTCTATTTAAATATCTCCTACACTTGCTTCTGGTGGACTAGGTGTTTGAGACTGCATTTTGCTTTTTCGTTTTATCATTTTCACTCTTCCTGATGTTTTCTGTGTTTAGGAGGTGGTCACCCACACTCTTCTCAGACTTACCAAGGTCTTACAGTTGGTTGGAGGGGGCTTTACTACTGGCCCTATTTGTCTACTGTACACCTCTGTTTTAGGGTCATACTCACCACACTGGCACAGTTAATCCCCTGCAGTCCAAGGTTCGCCGCCTGCGAGCTAAATTCTAAATATTTTCCATGTGCTGGGATTCTGCCAGAGTTTGCGGTCAGATTCTGAGGCTGGAATCTGGGTTGGGTTGGCTGCTTGGAGGTCACTGGGCATGTTCCACTTGGCCCTCTCTCCCTGTATGTGGCCTAGGGTGGAGTGGGACACAGCCGGTGGTCTTATGGCATGGGAGTAGGCTGAAAGTCCCTTTCTGTGTGCTGGGATTCCGCTGGATCGCCACCATTAGTATCTTCATAGAGAATTGTAAGGTTTTATTTATTGGTGCTGTTTATTTGAATAGATTATACTAAATCACAAAACTAGAAAGACATATTTATTGTTATATGTCTAACAGAAAACTACATAGAAATAGTATGCTCTTAGGTTGAATCTTTTAAGATCGAAAGTTTTTTGTTTTGTTTTCTTTGATTTTTGCATAAAAACATTTTGCAGTAACTTGTCATTAATATTGATTACTTTAGCCTATATTTGAATATTCCACTAACATACTTATATATAATGCTTTCTTTACTACTTTCTCTAATGTCTCCTTACCTGCTTTTTCTCTCCTCATCACTGTCCACTGCTTCTATAAAGTGACTGTGTATGTAATATATGTAATTTTAAATTTATTTTGGTACCAGGATCAAACTCATGACTGCATGCTTGCAAAGCAGGTGCTTATGCTGTTGAATTAATTCCCAGCCCATGCAATTTTTATTTGCTACACTGTTCAAATAAAGTACTCCTGCAAAGTGAGTGGTTTCATGAAATACTGATATCACAATTTATATTTTCACTGTACTTTTATAAACTCAATACATTGTAAACAATGTGAATTTAAGATATGGTAGAGAAAGAAAAAGAATCCCAAAAAGCAAAGAAAACAAACAAAGAAACAAAAAACAAAAAACCACCCCCCAAACCCTCAATCATGCCCAAGTGTATAACAATTATAATTATTATGACAGAAAGTTCCAATTTACTACTTGCCAGAGTGAAGCTTGAGACATAAATGTAAATATTACGAGGATTTTGTTTTTTCTGCTTTTCTCAGTGGATGAACCTCATTCTCTCCTATGAGGAAGAGACTGCTTGATTTGATAGATTCTTGGTTATCAGTAGCAATGAGGACAGCATGATTGGCTGCACAACTATCCTAATTCCTGTTTCAGGGCCAGTGCCCAATGTAATACTGTTTGACATGTATAGATGTGAAAGATGGTCTGGGGAATAACTTCTGGGAATTTTGCATGATATATACCTTTGCCCTCCCTTTGAAGAACCATGATGTGTATTAACATGTTAAATGATTAGATTTATTCATAAAGTTAATTTTAGTAAACCTACTATTTCTAAATCTTTGGTGATTCAAGGGCATTTATATTTCTGAAAATATTAGTACTCCACAAAAGAGTTTGGAAAATTTTGATTCTATTGTTTCTTTTGGTACTGGGACTCAACTCATGATCTCATGCTTGCCAGGCAGGCGCTGTGCCACTGAGATTTATTCCCGGCCCTTGATTCCATTTTTACATTGTAGAACTTTCAGCTCCTTCATTCTTCTTTCAGTTACCAAAGCAGCTGGTGTGGTCTATGTAAACATGGAGCAAACCATGGAAATTTATGCAAATATACCCCAGGTATCGGGAAGGTAGTCCACCAGTAGCCAGGAATAATTATGTGTAAGTAATGTTTGGAAGCTTTTTTGGACTATATGTAGACACAAAAATCTGGTACATGCATTCTGTTTAAACATTGTTTTAATGAAAGTCAGAATCTTGCACTGGTCAGGCAGGCACTGTGCCACTGACCTAAATCCCAGGCCTTAAACTTTTAAATGCCACAAAAAGAAGAAAAATCATACCCTCGTGTATCACTAAATGGTCATTGCAAAATTCAGTATACTTTTTGATTTAAAATATTAATATAATATGAAAAGTCCTTATCTTGTTACATGATAAGAATGCATAACTTTGTGTAAATGTCACTGTTATACATACTGTGCATACTGGGAAAAACTTGAAGAAAGTCAGGAGCAAGACCATGATACTTATAATAGTGAATAGTTTTTACCTTCCCTCATTTCTCTCTGTTGTTAAATTTTTCTCCAGTTTCTATCTAGTTTCTCATATTGCTGTCTGTTCCTTTCTAATTTGTGAATATCTTTTTTATTTTTTTCTCTTCATTTTCCAGTTATCTGGATTACAGATCACAGAAAGACTGTACAGTATTTTGTTGATTGGAGTCGGTCTGTAAACAATATAGGAATCTAAGCAGCCAAATTGATAAATTTAGAATTTAATTAGCTGAGCTCAGCAACCACTTGGGTAGACTTCTGTTTCAGAGTGTCACCCAGTGGCCCGGAACTGGAAAATTACAGTTCAGAGAAATTAAAAGCAGAGAACCACAAAAAGACATCCTGTTGGAAACAGTTTAGTTTTGTTGACGCCTATATCCTGTTTGTTTTTATTCAGCAGGTTAATTTTTCTCTTGTGGGTACACTTCATTCTGCTTTTCTCATGGGACTTATACCCTGAGTAATTTTCCATTTTTCTAGGTCAAATACAAGGCATTAATTAAATGCAGGGTTCAAGATGGCATCAGTTATGCCAAGCTACAACATTGTTGATCACTATTCTGATATTTTCCTCCTCTTCTGTTTCATATTCTTGCAAGATAATAATTATAATCATAAAATTACTCTATTTTCTGATCACCAAGTATGTCAAAGTAGTGTTTTAATGTAAGTGTAGTTCTATTGAAATCAAGTACATTCTGCATCTGTCAAGAAAGTATATCACGGCTCCTTAATAAGATTTAATGCAGATTCCTGCCAAAGCGATGGATATACATGTTGAAGAAGTATTTTCAATTACATGTTGTATTTTTCCTTGCTTTATAGTAATTCTAAGCTTTACCTTTATTACCTAATGATGCATAATTAATGAGCTTAACCAAGTGATCAAATATGGTAATCAAAATAAATGTGAAAATCAGTTTGTTGAAAAACAGGAATATGAAAAATACAAAATGATAGATTTTTTCATTTATACCTAATACAAAGGGGAGTCCTTATTTAAATTTAAGTGTTATAGTATGTTGGGAAAAATGATGTTCTACTTACTGTCTCATCTCATTGCTGAGACGAAATATCCAACACCCAAATTTACAGGAGTAAAAGTTTATTACAGCTCATATTTGGTAGAGATTTCAGTCCACAGTTAGCTGGTGCCAAGGCAGAGTGGCATGGCAGAACGGCATTGCAGAGTACAAATAGTCCATGGTATAGAAAGTAAAAGGTGGAGCAGCAGCAGCAACAACAACAACAATAACAATTCGTTCTTCCCTTTATCTCATCCAGTATACAAGCCTTGTCTGTGGTGTCACCCACACCCAGGATGAGGCTTCTGTTTTCAGTAAATCCACTTAGCCACACCAGCACTATGCTACTTCAGTCAGTGGACTAATTTAGTATCACACACCCTTGATCTCAGTGTCACACATGCACCCTAGATCCGTCCAGCTCTGAAAAGCCCTATCTGTAAGCACATGAGACTTGGGGGGGGGGGAATCTAGATACACGCCATAACAAATGATATATTTAGTGAACATTGCCTTTACTTATCAGCCATATCTGCAAATAATGATTCTTCATGGAAACTAGAGCACAACCTGAAGGACTAGTGAATGGAGAAGAGTGATTACAAAACTCCTGCTTTTAGTACGTAGACTAAGTACCTATAGATTTTTGGGTTGGCTGAAAAATCCCTGCTTGGTGATGTTAAAGACCTTTGCAAAAGAGAAGCCCGAGGCATTTTGTAATCATCCTTCACCTTGCTCCACCCTATCTGGTATAATCAGAAGCAAGATTTCTCTATATTTTATAAATTTTAAACTTTTTTACATTAGCTGTGTATTATCAGATTTTGACTTATATTTTAATTTTAAAGGACTTTCTTGAATTTGGCAAATACTTACGTTTATAAAAATGCTATTTCATTAGAAATACAGTTCTCTACTTAGGTATAAAATGTAACTTCTTTCTGTTTTACATGAAAGAGAGATATCCAAGTATCATACTTGACAATCAGCCTTGTTTTTTTAATAAATAGGGCCACTGATGTAAAGGTAGAATTGTTGTCTGCAATCCCAGCACTCTGTGGTGGAAATACAAGGATGGCAAGTTTGATCACAGCCTGGGAAACGTAGTTATTTAGCAAAACCCAATGTGAATATAAAAATAAGATTAAATAAAGGATGGGAATGTAGCTTGATGTGAAGCCCCTGGCTTCATTCCCCAGTTTTGGGTCAAAAAGAAAAAAATAGATAAAATCTTAACCATATTGAATTTGTCCTTCAAGTCCTTGTTTGAAAGGGTTATGTAGCCTAATAATTTAGAATACCTTTGTTATCTAGACTTTCAGGTATTCACAAAATGCCATTAGCATATGGAATGAATTTTCTCTTGATAAATGACTATTCTCAAAGGCATATTGATTTCCAAATAATTATATAGCTAGTTATACTTCAGTTTAGTCTTAGATTTTGCATAATTTAATGAATATGTTTAATGACTATTCTTTCTTCTGATAGGTTAAGTAATCAGGCTGACCTTGACTAATTTTTTAATATTCATTGCAGAACAGAAAACATAGGTGTAAAATATTATTTTGCATGATGGCCCTATTTTTTCTCAACTTCCAAACATAGGTGCTTGATTAATTTTATTTTAGTAGAGTACTACAGGTATATTTAATATAAGAAATAGGGACATTCTAACAAAATAGTGTTAAAGTAAAATTTACATGTTAAAATATTCCTTTCCTTACATGCTTCAAATAGAAGTGATGTCACTCTGAAGATAGCCATTGGTAGTACAGATATTCACTAGCTTATTTTAAATTATTTTAACATGTAACTGTTTCTTTTTAATTTTATTTAAAGAGAAAAAAAAAACAGAAAAAAGGGTAGAAACAATACAGAATCTCAGAGAAAAAAGCAGTAAGAAATCACTAGTTGATAAATTACATACTGTCTTCTTAGACCTAGTTGTTAAAGTTACAAAATTAAAGCATACAAAGTGGACATTCAAACAGTGAGACTGCAAAGAAGTTCAGTGATCCAGTAACAACTTAGCAACATGGTTATCAATCCTACACACTCAAACATACATGCAGCCATATCCTCTAGAGCACTTTCTTTTCTTCTTTTTACTTTTTAAGTCCATTATCTCCTTAGTTGTATCCTGTTTCAGGTTGCTCAGTACCTTACTGACTTGTTTTGTTGTTGTTATATACTTTTAATCACCTTATATAATTCTGTTGCCTTGTTTTTGAGTTTCTCCTCATCCATGATCCATGGATCAGCTTTGGTGGAGTTGGGAGAGGTATTTTGTTACTTTCTTATCTACTTTCTTTTGAAGGTAGCAAAATACAGCAGAAAAAGAATAAACCCATGTGACTGCACTGCAATGAAACTACCACAGAACCTCAGAGCAGGTCATCAGGACACAAGCAGTGGGCTCAATAGTACAGCCCATTTTGTTCACATTAGCTGTTCTTTCAATCAAGTAGAGGAAAATGGAAGGAAATATCAAACTTTTAAAACAGAATATTGAATAAAGCAGTACCATTAATCAAAACTGAGCAAAACAGTGATAAAAATATTTGCCTTCAAAGAGATGGTAGAAGGAAATCCCCCTTACTTGTCAAGCTGTATACATTCATCATCCAAAAACATATTCAGACCTCCGGTGCTTACTGGCTAACGGGGTGGGGGGGATGGATCAATGTCTGATTCTTAGCCCACGCACTGGCAGAGCCCCAGCTGCTTACCAGGGCTGCCTGTAGGCTGCCTGTTCTCCCAGCGCCCAAAGTTCCAGCATGATTCAGAGCTCAGCAGTTGCTGATAGTTCTCGCCCTGGTGTGCCAGTGGTTTGCCAGGCCACCAGCTGCTCACCAGGGCGGCGAGTAGGCCGCCCGTTCTCCAGCACCCAAAGTTCCAACATGATGCAGAGTTCAAGAGTCCAACATGTAACTGTTAATCAAGAGTATTTTATTTTGTTTATTTTTTGTCTTTTTGAGATAGGGTCTCACTATTTGGTTCAACCTGGCCTTGAGCTCACCTTGTATCCTGGGCTGGCCTTGAACTTGCAATGATCCTCCTGCCTCAGCCTCCCAAGTACTGGGATTGCAGGCATGCACCACCCTGCCCACTAACAATATTTTATTTTTTGACATAAGAATATAAAAATTTACACTGTAAGTCATGTCAGATAGTAACCAGTACCAAATGGAACATTACAAATAGCTTCATGAGCATATCCTTTCAACAGCTATAACTGTGTTTCTACATGTGCATATATATAGCTGAAAAGGAAACCAAGAAACTAAATCCAAGGCGAGATAGTTGGGAAAAAACACCAATACCACCACCAAAAATAAACAACAAGAACAACAACAGCACCAGCAAGTATTTAGGGCAATTTAACTACTGCAGTGTAGAACCATAATTTTTTTCAGATTTTGTTTTGTGCCTAGAATAATGCCTAGAAATATCAGGTGCTCTAAAGTTTGATCGTATTATTACAAGTAAAAAGGGAATCTGGATTTTGGTTATAAATCATTTATGATACTTTCAGGAATGTATATATTATATGAAATAGGAAAATTCTGTTGCTCAAAAAAAGCAGGTGTTTTTTAAGCATTGTTGGCATGTTAGAACTATTTGACTGTAATTAATTCCTGTATGACTTTTTGCATTCATTTCCAGTTGCTTAAATACAGTATTTGATCTATTAATCCCTTAAATTTTTTGTGGCTTTTGTTTTGTTTTTATTTTTTTGAGATACTGTCTCTGTAATTGAGGCTGGCTTTGAACTTCAAGCAATCCTCTTGACTCAGCTTCCTGAGTACTGGGATTGCAGATGTATGCCACTATACTAGGCTTGATCCCTTACTTCTTATCAGGCACTGTATTAGTTACTTTTTGTATTTTTGAGACAAAATGCCCAATACCAAGAATTAGAGGAGGGAAGGTTTATTGTAGGTCACAGTTTGTAGATGTTTCACTCCATAGTTAAGTGGCTCCAAGGCAAGGTGTCATGCCAGTGGGGCATTAAAGGAGAGAAACAGTTCATAGCAGACAGAAGGCAGCAAACAGTGAAGTAGCAAGGAACAGCAGTAACCCTGTTTCTGTCCCTTATATTCCATCTAGGATAGTCACCCTTGTGTGGGGCACCGTTAGTCCCAGCATCACATCCTTAGTGTAAGAATCACACACCCTAGATCCAGCCACCACTGAAAAGCTTCACCTATGACCACATGAGGGTTTGTTGGGACATCTAGATCCAAGCCAGAAAAGACACCATGCTACTACTTTGACAAATGCCTTCATTGGGCAGATACACTCGTTATGTGATGAGAGTAGAGGTTATATATTTTTATTTTCATATTGCAAAATTTTGACTCAGAATTTAAGTAAGCTGCCCAGAAAATTTCTTGTGGTAAGCTCCAAGGTTTATATTTTAACCTAAGTGGTCTTTCAGATATCATTGTTGGTAGTAAACCTTTTACTTTTGAGAATGGAAGTAAGTCTTTGGCAGTAGCCAAGATTTTTTCCTTTAAATGTGCTGAATAAGATGAGTGACTAAGTTGATCAAATCCTGACCTTAAAATATAAAGCAATGAGACATGTTTTATTGATTGTTGGTAAACTTTCACTGAGGGTAATTTCTTCATCCACAAAAGAACATTCAGAAATGTTTTCAGCAGTGGAAGCATAATTACAGTAAGTAGCAGTCCCTTGTATAAGTGTGATAGACAATGCAAATTTGGAAGATTAAGTTTTGTTTGCCAAAAAAAGATAATTACTGTATTGTTTCATTTTGTGATGCTAAAGTAAATCACTTTCATGTCATTATCTAATTATATATGTTGTTTTAAGATATGTAAATTAATATTTTATTAGACTACAAAATTATTGCATTTATGTTATTGTGAAACATTTGATCATTTCTGAGGAAAAATTACAGAACTATTTAGCTCACCTCAGTTTCTGTAGCACAGTCTCCAAAGTCTCATTTCTTTTAACAGGGCTGAGTGGTTGTTCTAAAAGAATGGTAGAAATGAAAACAAATGAGAGAGGCAAACAGTGTACTGTAATAGATGAAATGGAAAGTAATTATGTTAATGTTGACTCATAATGAAGCTCTAACCATTTTTACCTGCTCATTTCTGTGTGGAAACCTGTGCAACTGAGATGCTGAATAAGAAATTCTTGTACAAATGAGCCTAGAGGCATGTTTCTAATATTGGAGCTGTGCTTATGCAGAATTGTAATGAACTTCCCCAGTCAGTATTTAAGTGTGCTATCACAGAGAGTAGTTCTCTTGCCAGAAAATTTGGATTCTAATGTTTATCATCAGAATTTTAGTTAATGTATTTGAATTTTCCTAGCTGCATATAATTTCCATTTGTTAATTAGAAGGGAAAAAAATCCCCTAAATTCCTCAGTACATTATAAAATATAGAGTGAACGGTTTTCCAAAATATACTGATACACATGAAGTATTTTCAATAAATTGTAAGGAGGGATTTATGAAAAAAAGTTAGGAAAGCAAAATTATGTACATAAATAACATCTTTGCCAATATATACTTCAGAGTATTTTATGAGGAAGCAGGTGTAAATTGCTCATTTAATGAGTTTTTAAAGATTTTGTGTGTTTATATATACACAAGTGTACATGCATAACTACATACACATACATAGTATATATGTAGGCATCTACATACGTGGAGACATGATATCTTTAAGGACATGGGATTTGGAGTCAAGGAGACTTGATTGAAACTAAGTCTCTCTGACCCCAAAACATAAGCCTTTATTCATTGCCTGAGGATTTTAAATGCCATTCTCTTAAACGCTTACCACCTTCCCCACATTGTACTTACTCTTCGCCAGTATTGTGTTTCTAAAGTATTCACGTTTCAGTCATAATATATAATGATGTTTAATGCTCTTACCTTTTATAACTAAAATGTTCTGCCCATTCTGGACATAAAATATTATGGCATTGTCTCTTACTATGTTAAATCACCAACTCTAAATGTAATCACTTCTCAGAAAAATGATGTTTTCTCATTTTTAATTTAAAGAGACTTAATTTTTTCAATGCTGATCAGTGACTTCTAATATAGTTTAGTGCCTAAAAAAATGCCTAATTTTGGTCATATTATGTTCAACATTAAGAATTTAATTGAAACAAAAGAATATTTTATTTTGAGCTCAACTTTTCTTTCTTACTGCCAGTGCTGCAAATGCTTATAAATAATAAACAACTTTCTTTTCCTTAAAATTAATATTGATGTTTATAATGTTCTTTTGTACTTGGCAGTACTTAATGTCAATTTGGTATTTAGTGTTAGTGTTTTATATTTGGATCTCTCTTTTTAGATTTTTTGTTCCCAACAAAGAACTAAGACATTATTATATTTTACTGTTAACACTGAAGTCTGGATAGCATAGAATTATTGCATCCATAATACAAGCTATATATGAAATTATAAATTTTCTGGAAACTACATTTTAAAAAGTAAAGGAAAGAGATAAATTCATTTCAATCATATATTTAATCCAGTATAGTCAAAATATTATTTCAATATGTTAATCAATATAAAATTCTTGATGAACTATATTGATATATCATATTCTTTTTGTACCAATGCTTCAAACTCTGGTGTGTATTTTATATTTATTGCATATTTCAGCTCTAACTTCATTTTAAAGATTGGTTGCTGCATGTGAGTAGTTGCTACTGTGTTGGATAGTATAGATCTATAGTCTTGATTTATTTTTCACCTTCTATCACTGATGATATGACACTCTGAAAATAGTGCTATTGGTTCACCAAGTGAGGCATAAGATCCAAGTGAGAAGAGCTATCTTCTATAGTTTTAGAGAGGAAATCCAGCCTACTATATCCTGATTAGTCCCCTGTCTGGGATAGGGAAGCTTATATTGTCTGCTGAACAACACTGATAGTATTTGTCTTCCTGATTTTGCTCGTGAAGAAGTGAGGCACAGATTCATGAAAGGGCTTGTATTGTACAATAAAACTGAGTTTCTTAGATTTCTTTCTATACTGAAGTAACCTTTTCCCACCTTGTTCTTTTTGGAGATACAAATTTTCCTTCCATTCCATTCTGGATACCTTAATGGGATCGATCTATCCATATATCTATATCTATATCTATCTCTTAATCCACCCATTGCTTAGGTCACTGGGGTGCATCCTCTCAGAAGGAATTAAGGTAGTTCTTATAGAATTCTAGAGTTGGATCTTGAAATTAGATTGCTATAAAAAGAGCAAACCTGGCCCCACCCAGATCTCTGGCTTTCTTTGGAATATGCCTCTCAATCTCGCTTGTACTGTTACCAGGAAGTCTTCACCAGAGGCCAAACCAATGGGGACGTTTAATCTTAGACTTTTGGCTTCTAAATTTATGAGCCCTAAATCGCTTCATTATAAAGGCTCTCATCCCCAGGTATTTATTATAATAATGAAAAATGGGCTAATATAGTCTTATCTCTTTAAATCTCTACTTGCCAGTTAATCTCCTTTCTTATGAAGGCTCTATCAATCAGAATCAGAATTAAGTTCATTGCATTTTAAACATAAATTGCTCATGTATTTTCTGGATTGATAAAATATCTCCTTTCCTCTTCCTTGATTTCTAATGTTTATTTTCCCTTTCGAACATGTATTCTAAGCATCCTTTTGAATGTGTATTCTAAGCATACATGAGTCCTACCTTTCATATTCATGCATATATTATCCACTTATCAAATGTGGTAATATCAAGCCCATCATATTGGTGTTCATTGGAATTGAAAAATTTAGAACTGAGATAAGGAAAATATAACATAATTTTTAGGTCAGGACTTCTAGCAGAGTCCCCTAAATTTTATACTTTATCTCATGAAAATGCTTCAAGAGTTATCATTCTGAATATAAAACTAATTGTGTTGTTCTTTATTACCTTAACTAAGGACTAGCATTGCAAAATGGGAAGAGTCTTCCAGGTGTGATGGCACAACCTGTAGTCCCAGCAACTCAGGAGGCTGAAGCAGGAGGACTGCATACTCAGTACCAGCCTGAGTGATGTAGTGAGACCCTGTCTCAAAATTTGATAAACAGCTGAGGATGTAGCTCAGTGGTAGAGTGCTTGTCTGGAATAAGTGAGGCGCTGGGTTATTCCCTAGACATCTCCCACCCTCCCGCAACAGAGAAAAAAATGATTCAAAATGTCCTTCACAGCCTGGTTCCAAAACTTAATTTTTTACTGAAACTATCATCATTCTTTCTTCCCTGATACCTATTCTCCACAAAGCTGAACAGTAAAACCTTTAGCCTATTGTTCATAATTTCTGAATGCAGTGTAAACCTTCATTTCCTAGTTCATAATTTTCTTCCTTCAAAAGATGCTTCTTTTCCTAAGGACCATAAAAGTACTGTACAGTGTCTTCTCTCTTTTCCACAATGCTCCCTACATTGCAATTACTTTGTATTCTTATACACTTTAATTTACAAATTTATTGCTTTTTACATCATGTGGCAATTTCATGTCTTTTGCTTATTTTGATAATAAGCTCCTTTTACTGGAAAGAATCACAAGTGCCATTTATTGAACAAATAAGAGCTAGGTATATTTCAATTATATCTGCAACCCTAGCACACGGTAATATGTATTAAGTGTGCAGTAACTATTTGTGGAGTTGCTGATTTTGAAATCCACTGGAATTTCTTTGGGGATTCTAAGTTAGCAGTTCCATATGGGAAGAAAATGACATGTGCTAGATGCCAGCTGTGTGCTTTGAATACATGATTTTACCTAGCATTGGTAATAACACTCTACAGTTGATGGAGTATCACCATTTTACAGATGAAATATGGCCAAGTGATTTAATTATCCAAATCACTCAGCTAGTAAATGGTAGAGCTGAGATGTGAATCTTCCTCAGAGTTAGGGTAAAGAGATAATTTGGTAGAGGTATAAGGTAACAGTCTTTGCTAATTAGATCAACTGATTCAAGCATGACAGGTAAAATAGTGCAGGCATTTACACCTGACAGACCTTACTTCCCTTTTCCTAGTTTAATTGTGTTGTTATTTCCATTTTCCTATGTTGGTGTATATTAAACTTTGGGAATATTATCATTGTTAGTACACTTACATGAAATGTGAGACTGTGAAAGATGACTATAGAAGAAAAGAACCTTCTAAATAGTAAAAAATATGAATTACAGGACTTCTATGAAAGAAATGCATCATAGTAGGCTAACAGTATTACCTAACAGAGGGCTTTAGGACCTGTATTGTGGATGTATGAAAGCTTTCAGTAATTAGCTAATTGGTTTAGCAATTTGTAAATAACAAGGCACTTCACTTATCTTTGAGAGCATTTGAAAGGCAAAAGAAAACTAGAATTGAGGGGCACAATTTATGAAATCCTAACATTGCCCTATGAGGTAGATCACCAAAAATCTGTAAGTTGAGACGTGAAGAAGTTAACTCAATTCACTTAAATTACAAAATAAGTGGCCAAATAGCGTGCAAATACATTTCTCTGGATCCCCCAAAATACATATGCTGAAAAGTAATTTCAATATTCATTGTGTAGTGTTTGTTACTCCATTAATGCTATTAAGCAAACTTATTCATAAATACAAGAATGAATTTCAAAACTGCTCTATCAAAAGCACACAATATATACATTTATTATTATTGACTATACATACTAAATGAAAACATAAACCATCACAAATTACTTCTTATCATTTAAGAATAAACTTCACATAGATAAAGTGGCCTATTTTTCATTAAGCAAATTGCTTAACGAAACAAAAGATAATAGTCATTATCACATTTTTTGGTACCGGGGATCGAACTCATGACCTAGTGCTTGCCAGGCAGGTGCTTAAGCCACTGAGCTAAATCCTCGGCAACTATAACATTTTTAAAATTATATTAATACTTTTCACTAAGCCATTACCTTTGTTTTCCTGTTATTTTTAAAGCAGTCAGGTTTTTGATTTGGCTTCAACAAAAGAAGATTGAATAAAAATAAATGTCATTTTAATGTGAATATTAACATACTTATTGATTTATATACAAAATCTGATATATTTGATTTTAGCAGATAAATGCACTATAGTATATAGTGATAGTTTGATTTCAGATAGTTTTTTAAAAAATTTTATTTAAAGAGAAATAAGCAAAACTAAAAAAGGGTAGAAACACTACAGAATTTCAAAAAAAACATTAAGAAATCACTAGTTCATTAATTACATATTGTCTTCTTAGATATAGTTGTTCAAGTTATAAAATTAAATCATACAAAGTGGACATTCAAATAGTGAGGCTGCAAACAGTTCTGTTCACCAATCCAACAAAAACTTAGCAACATGGTTATCAGTCCTACACACTTAAACATACATACAGTTATTTCCTTTAGAGTACTTTGTTTTCCTCCTTTTGCTTTTTAAGTCCATTATCTATTTAGTTATATCATGTTTCATCTTGCTTTGTACCTTACTGATCTGTTTTGTTGTATTTACTTTTTAATCACCTTATATAATTATGTTGCTTTGTTTTTGAGTTTCTCCTCATCCGTCCCCCATGGATCAGCTTTGGTGGATTTGGGAGTTTTTGGAGGGATTTTGTTGTCTTTAAAAATTTTTTAAAATTATTTTTAAGGGAGTAAAATACAACAGAACAAGACAGAACAAAGCCAATTGAGACAGTGCAGTGAAATTGGTATAGGACTTCACAGCAGGTTACTGGGATAACACTAATAGGTACCATAGTATATCTCATTATCTTAATAATAGTTGTTCTTTCAAGCAGGTATAGCAAAATCAAAGGAAATGCAGAATATGATAGAACTTATCAAAACAGAATATTGAATAGAGCAGTACAATTAATCGGAACAAAGCAAAACAATGATAAAAATATTTGCCTTCAAAGAGATGGTAGAAGGAAATATCACAATTTGCTACACTGCATATGGTCAACCTCCCACGACCTGCTCAGGCCTTTGGCTCCCATTTGCTAAGTGGGGGGGATGAGATGTTTGATTCTCAGCTTGTGTGCTGGTAGGCTCACAGCCTCTTAACCAGGGAGGTGAGCTGGTTGCTTGTTTTCCTGGTCTAAGGAAAACAACCATGGCGTGGATCTCAGGAGGTGCTGGTGGTTCTCACCCTGGGGCTGCTGCAGCTTGCAGGCCACAGCCTCTTACCAGGGCAGCAAGCTGGTTGCTTGGTTTCCTGGCACCTTAATTTCCAACATGGCCTCAGAAAAGTGTTTTGAATCTGAAAGATTTATGTCTGTACAGATATTTAAAAAGACACTTAGCATATTGCAAAAAGAGGGGCCAACTCCCATCATATACTAACCTTCTCTGAATTCCTCCCCCCATTGAAAACACTGAATACACTATTCATTGCACAAGCCAGAAAGCTTTAATATTCTTTTATAATTTAGTTGTGGTTATGAAATCTGAAAAATAATATTTTAAGATTTAAAACATATTGTTAAGGAAAACATGTTTCTTAGCTTGTCATTAATCTGGTTTCACATATGGGCTGATCTCACTTATCATAGAGGCATTTAATCATGTAACATTTTTAATGGCAAAAAAACCCACTTTATAAAAATATTTTTTCATCCTGTCATGAATTTCTCATTTTTCTTCTTAGATTATTTAAGGTAGAAAGTACTGTAAGTATCTTAAAGTAGCATTGGATTTTTCTTTCAAATTAAAATGATAGCCAGCGGTGCTTTTCATTTATTAATGGCATAGTGTTTACTAGTTGATGAATTGTCTCTTCAGAGACATTTAGGTACTCAATCCTATTCAAAAGCACACTGATAACGTTTTACATAGCACTAGGTGGACTACTTAATTCAAATAACATTAATCCTACTAGTCCACACCAAGAATACTGCTAGAGGAAAGAGTAACTATCAATAGACATCTTGGTAGACTTTCATTTGTGTATAAGGAAAAGCAATTAATTGATGAAACACTGTTTCCATGTTCAGAAGACAAGGATGTGTTACATTTTTAAAAATGAAATGACTCATATGTTTTCCCTGTTTCTCTTACGCCACATTAACAATTAATTGTCCCATGTTTGGAAGAAAAGAAATAGTACATTTGCAATTATTATTTGAGGTGAATGTCATTCATTGGACTTCTTGATACACATATGAATATAGTGAGAGAATTTTTATATTTCATCTTTAATGTTTGTTATTGATCTAATTTCATTTGTTATAAAGTGTAAATTAAAACAAATTCTATTTATGTTCAGTAGGGAAAGTTTTAGTAGTAATAGTAAAAGTTGATGTATATCAAGCAGTGCATTTCTTTGGGTCTCCATGGTAGCACCATACTTTATATATTATGTAAGTACCCTTAAGTATGAAACCTGCAATACGGAACAGAGTTAAACTTCAAACTACATGACAAATTTAGGAAACTAAACCATTCACTTAAAAACTTAAAAAACTGAAATATATAGGAATCAGTGTAACAAAGAGCATACAAAATTAAAGTACTCTGAAAAAGGAGATCCAAGAGGATATCAAAATATTAAAACATAACCCTTGCTCATGGGTAGGAAGAACCAACATAGCAAAAATGGCCATACTCCCAAAACTACTATAAAGACTTAATGCAATCCCATTGAAAATACCAGTAGCATACCTCACAGAACTAGAAAAAAAATTCCTAAAATACATTAGGAACCAGAAAAGACCTATAATAACAAAAACAATGCTAGGCAACATAAGGAAGAGGGCATCACAATCCTTGACTTGAAATTATAGTATAAAGCTACTGTGATAATAACAGTATGTCACTTAAAAAAAGAAACAGAAGCAGTGGAACAGATTAGAAGATGCAGAAAAACTCCAAACACACTAATCCACCTTGTCTTTGATACAAAGAGCCAAATTCTTCACTGGAAGAAAGATGCCTCTTAACTAAATGGTGCTGAAAAAATTGGCTTCCACATGCTAGAGACTAAAATTAGATCCATGGCTCTCACCATGCGCTAAACTAAAATTGAAATGGATCAAAGATCTAAATATTAAAAGAGAAACACTAAATTTGCTGGAAGAGAGAGTAGGTAGAACTCTTGAAGACACAGGTGTAGACAAAGATTTCCTGAACAAAACCCTGATTGCACAGGAAATAATAAAAAGAATCAAGAACTGGGATCTCATCCAATTGAAAAGCTTTTGCACAGAAAAAGAAGTTTCCAGTAGAACAAAAAGACAACCCATAGAGTAGGAAAAATTTTATCCAATTGTCCCTGAGACAAGGGGCTAATATCTCAAACATACAAATATTTGAAAATCATCAGACCCCCAAATTTAATGACCCAATCCAAAAATGGGCATGTGAGATAAATGTACACTTCTCAGAGGAAGAAATATGAATTGCAAATAAATATATGACAAAATGTTCAGTTTTACTGGTCATTCAAGAGATGCCAATTGAAACTATGCCGAGATTCCACTTTACTCCAGAAAGAATGGCTATTCTCAAGATGTCAACCAGAAACAAATGCTGGCAGGGATGTGGGGGAAAAGAGAACCTTTGTCCACTGTTGGTTGGAGTGTAGAGTGGGGCAACCACTATAGAAATCAGTATGGGGATTCTTAAAAAAAAAATCTAAGAATAGAGGTCCCATTTGACCCAGCTAGTCCCCTTTTTGGTATCTTCCCCAAAGACTTAAAAACATCATACTACAGTGATATATGCACACCCATATTTATAGAAGCTCAGTTTGTAATAGTTAAGTCTTGGTAACAGCCCAAATGCCCATCAAGTGATGAATGGTGAAAAAAACAAAGTGTTTTTTTAATACAATGGTGTGCTACTCAGCCATAAAGAAAGATGAAATTCAGACATTTCTAAGTAAATGAACGAACCTTGAGAATGGACAAACATGTAAATATTGTGTTGTCTCTCTGGTGTGAAAAACTGAAAGTGTAAATGAGGATTTTCAGGAGCTGATAAGGTTCCAGATCTTAGAGAGAGGCATATAGATAAGGATTAACTAAAGGCATTACAAGTATTGTTTGTGGGGTTCAGGAAGATCAGAACTCTTTGGGAGCTAAGATAAAAACTTCTCTGGCAGTCTGCATGTATTGGGTCCGTAACAATTTAAGGGTGTGCAGGAAGTGGAGGGCCCATCTGAGGCAAAAACTCACAAAAATGAGCAAGGCCTTGAAAAGTAGAACAAAGAAATTCTTAGGCAATAAATATTGTTAACTGAGAGAGCTGTCTTACATCTTTGGTTGGCAGTTTATTGCTCTCACATTTTTTTATTTAGATTTACCTCTTGCAGTTGTAATGGTATCTTGTCTTCAGAGACTGTGGATATGAATTTTTCCAGCACAATCAGAGGGCACTGTGTTTAGTGATTTAACCCTTGCACATCCCTGTCCCCAACAAAGGACCAAAGTTTGTAATAGGTATTATGAAACAAGAAAAAAATTGTTCAAAAGATAGGGGAACTAGGCAGAGAAGCAGGAAAGTAAGAAAGGGGAAAGAAAAAACTTAAGGATAAAATGGAAACAACACTTTGTAAATAAGGAAGGAAAGAGGGGTGAAAGAGAGGGGATTGAGGGAAAAAAGGAATCAGGACATAGGTACAAATTCCCTAAAATGAATGTGATCATTCTTTTCAATAAACTTAATAAAAAGAATACTGTGCATGTATAAAATTTTTCAATTCTGTTTGTCCTTTGGTCCTGTGTTGCATTTTACACATTTAACAAAGCAAGTGATGATAAAATAATTTGTGTTTAAAAATAGAAACTTTCAGCTGAGTAAATCAGTAGGGCAAATATTTTTCTAATTAGGTGTTTAGTGTTCTTCAATAGAATGTGTATGACACATAAAAGATAATTTTCAAAGGCATCTGAGATTTTGGTCCTGTGTTTCAAAATATATTGTGAATTCTGTCTGAAATCATGATTGCTTTTGGTTTGCAAAGATTGAGTTCTGTATAGCATCTGTTTGAGTGGTATAGTCACTGTGACTGTTGGGGATTCATGTCTAATAGAATTTAAAAAATGCTAATAAATCTTTCTTGAGAGGATTTGCTGGATTAATATGATAAATCTCTTATATATTCATTGCCTGTCATTTTCTTATGGTCAGTCTAAATGATATCACTTCTTTGGTGCTATCTTCACACCTATGTCCATATCCTCACGCCTATGTCCCTTATCCTTTGCTGCTGCCTTTGTGAGTGGAATGACAATATATTAAGAAAAAATGTTATTTCAAATATCTAAAGAATAATAGTACAAAAAAATAATTACACTTGTTCTATGTCGGCCCAAAAGGAATAGAGTCAAAGCCTAAGTTACTGAGAGGTATATTTTGTATCAGTAAACTCAATAGTCAGTAACTCAGTATGCCCTGATTTTGACTAACTGCTTTAAGAAGCACTGAGTAAAATGTTGACAAGGCACGGAAGTGGAATGGGGAAAAATGCATGAGGTTTTGAACCAGGTAGTTCTGTATTCCAATTTTGGCTGTAACTTTTAACAGGCACTAAGAGGGACAGATTTCTACAATGCCAGAGCATGCTTCCCTGGTGTAAGGGTTAAAATACCATGTGATTAACACTCCTTAGCACAAAGCATGTCATATAATATTCTGTGAATGGTAGTCTCTGTGTGTGTGTGTGTGTATGTGTGTGTGTGTGTGTGTGTGTGTGTTTGGTATTGGGGGTTGAAGTCACAACCTCATGTTGCCAAGCAGGCACTTACACCACTGAACTAAAACCCTGACCTTAGTATCTCTGTTTTTATGAGTGGTCAAAGGTCATTCTTTACAAATAATGTTGAAAGATTGTCCAAGATAGCAAACTAAATTAGATAAGTTGTATTGTCTCATTACCTGGTTGATATGATCCTGTATTACTGATATGATCCTGGTTGATAGATAATGAGCATAATCACTTTCTCTTAGCATGCTATATTAAGTACGTTAGTAATGCATGAGGAGAAAACAGGATTCGTGTTTCTCCAGACTCCCATGGGCTTTGTAAATGAAAATATGAATTATAATATGGGAATTTATTATTATTTTTATGGCTTTGTCAGCACTACTTTGTTTCTTCCCCCATTAACCTGATCTATCTGATCTGAAGTCCTTATTTCTTCCATACCTAGAAGTGTGCATATTCTTTTGCAAATAAGGATAAATGTCTTTGTTGAATAAACAGATAAAAAGTTGAGCTGTTCAACAAACAGCCGATTTACTTTTCAGCCTGTTGAAAGTGAATTGACCATTGGTTCAAAATCACTCAACATTAAGCTATTAAAGTAATTTTCATGTCAGCATTGCTGATATTTTTTGGGGAAAAGTAGGAAAAACAGGAGTATCATGATAAAACACATTTACTTTAGTTTTCTTTTTTCTTTTTTTTGTACCGGAGATCAAACTCATGACCTAGTGTTTGCCAGGCAGGCACTTAAGGACGTTGAGCTAAATCCCTGGCCCCTATAATTTGCCTTTTTGAAGAAATTCTTAAAGGGCACATGCTTCTTGCCTGAGAGATTTTTCTATGCTAAATGATAGTGACAAGACTGGTGATGGCTTTTTCCTTCAGCTTTAGGCATCGAGCTAGGTTAGATAAAATGATATACTAACATTAGCTTTATTAAGTACCAGTAATACTGTCATTTCTGTTGTGTGTGTGTGTGTGTATTTTGAGAGAATGTCTTGCTACATAGTTCGTGCTGACACTGACCTCACTATGTAGCCCAGGCTGGCCTTGAGCTCACAGTGATACTTCTGCTTCAGCATCCCGAGTGCTGGGATTACAGGCATATACCATCACACATGGCTCATTTGTCATTCTTTGACTATGAGATATTACACACTTATGACTGTAACTTTGGGAAAATAGGCATCTGACTTCATGTAGTGTATTTCCTAGGCATTTTATTTTCTTTTGTTTTTTGTTGCTTTGATGCTTTGAGGCTGGCATGTGAAACCTCAACATTATTTTCAGTTTTGTTCACCTGAGTTGTCTCTTACCCCTAAGATGCTCACTATTTGTATAAGGTCAAGGCACTTGTATTTTCATTATTGCTACTAAAGATAATTTTTTTTTGTTATTTAACTTGATTTATACATTGGCTTCTTGTACTCACTTGCCATTTGTCAGGAGGAGATGACAAATGGCAAGATCTTTTCTAAAGAATGTTGAAATTCTCAGAGACTTGGAATATTTCTAGATTGAAATGAAATTTGAATAAATAGTAAACCTATACTATTTCTACTCATTTAGAGCACCTATAATACAATTGTTCGAAATAATGTAATAGCCTTTTTGTTGATAATGAAAATACTTCCTTAACAAACACATAGCAGGAAAACTAGAAAAGCCTCCATTACCTTTTTAAAAAAGCAAACAAAAGTACATATGTAAGATACTTTCTCATGTTTTCCACTCCTATTCTTCAGGTAAAAAAATAGAAAAATTGTTACCAGGTACTTTGTGATATTTCCATTTTTAGGGTTCATGCTATATTTATTTAAACAGATCTTTTTGGTCCAATAAAAACCATTGTCCCATATATCCTTAAAGTATTAGCTGTCATAATATTACATGGTATATTTAAGTTATTCTTCTATCTAAAAGTATAGTTATCTTCATGTTTAATATAGGTGCAATCCAGAGATAATTTAGCTAGCTAGATCATAATGGTAATTAATTGTATTAAGCAATTATTTTGTGCCAAATATTGTTCTAAGTGTCTTGCATATCTTAAGTCACTTGTCACAACATCCCATTAAAGTAAGCATTGTTTCTATTCTATTTTATAGAGTCCTAAACTGAAGCACAGGGAATAACTTTTCCAAGAGTAAACCGTCATTTATGTGGCTCTAGCCTAGTTACTTTGACTCAACAATACATTCTCTTAATCATTATTTGACACTGTGATGCTAAAGTGCTTCCTGATTTTCTACTTACTGTTTGACTATTTCCCTTCATTGGCCATTCATTCACATGGAAAACAGAGAAAGGGAAAAGTAAAAGTTCTTGAATTTTACCTGTTTATTTCAAATTCTTTTCCCCATAGTGTGTGCCTCTGTATGAGTTGTCTGAGGTCAGTAAAATTATTATTCCTCGTGTTTCTAATCATAGTAATTGCTTCATGCTCTGAGGCACATGACATTATTTTCAAACATTGATTTTGTATATTAACAAATGTTAGTTTAGCAACTAAAATACTAACTTTAATAAAGCAAATAATGTTTGGTTGGTCTGCTGTCCCAATTCTGAGATTAGGCAAGGAGATAAATGAATATTTTGCTTATTTTTTTTGTTTTGTTTTAATTGTATTCTGTAGTATGGTGAAGTGATAATTATTTCTAACGATTACCCGATTACCCTGAGAAAGTATCAAGAGCTTTTTTTCCCTCAAATATACATATTGAAGCAAGAATGTTGAGACTTATAGTTTAGATGTGTTTATAAGGGTATGTTTGAACATGTCCCCCTTTGTTTACATGTTGGAAATTCAATCCCCAATGCAATAGTTTTGAGAGGTGAGACCTTGGAGGGGTGATTTGTGTTGACATTGTAATCACAGGAGTATGTTTCTTACTGTCAGAATAGACTTGTGATAAAAGTAAGTTTGGCCCTCCCTTGCTGCTTCTTGTACATATTTTCTCTTGCCCTTTTGCATTCCACCATGGGATGACTTTGTCCTCAATCCAGGACTTCAAATCCTTCAGAACTGTAAGAAATGAATCTCTTTTCTATGTAAATTATCTAGTTTGTGGTATTTTGTTATAGCAGTACAAAACACAATAAGGCAGAAGCATGCCATAATTTATGACAAAGAGTCTTCTAGTTCATCAATGCTTGGATTCTGAAAGAATATGTTTATATGCCATAGATATTCTACTACTGGTGAATCACAGAGCAGACTAATAATCATATTTTCTTTGCTATGGTAGTTAAATTATTTTATTCAAGTTTTTATTTAGCTCTAAATGTATCTGAATGTATATTACCTCTTTCTAAAAGCCTCTATTTTATACTGTTAGTTCTTTACTCTATTTCATATTTTAAACTTGAAATGTTAATTTATTTTAATTTACTTAATGGTTGAAATAAACACACATCAGCTTTCTTTTAATTCATTCTCGTTCAGCCAAATAATTTTTGAAATCTGACAGTGTCCTAGGCTGTGAATATTTCAAACATATTAAGAAATGGTTCTTCTGTTTGAGGTTTTTCATGTAGCCAGTAAGTCAAATTCATCAAGTTCATTAAAACTTGGTTTTAAGAAATATTCTTTTTGAAGTTTTAAGTGCTGTATTTCTCTTTTGAATCTGTTCATGTTAATTTTGTAGAAACTATATTGATTGTAATGCTTCTATGAGATTTTATTTGACTAGTCTTTGTAATAGTATTTAAAGGAATATATAAATAACTCCTAGCAAGTGCATCGGAAGATGGACGCTTACAAAATCATAGATTCACCATACTTTTGTTTTGCTCTGCTGATCCATTCATTGTGACTTCCTTGAGATTTGTTTATACAAATTGAGAAAAACATTTCTGATGTAAGATGTAAATTCTGCTAATAATCCTTTAGTAAACTGACTATTTGGCAACTAGACTTTTCTGTGTCTGCATTCAGAGTGAATCTTACTGTCAAAAGTTTTCAGTGTAAATAGTAGACATATTACCTATAATAAGTTAAAGGTAAACAAAAATGCTTTAATTATTTTGAGTCTCAAAACAATTCATTGAGGATCAAGGGAACTTACTATCCTTATTTGACATCCTTACTACTGGACGGTTCAGAGAGGCTAACTTGCACTAGGTCAATAGATAATGAAAATGGAGGAGTCAAGACTTTACACAGGCGTTCAGGCTATAACACCACTCAATATACTGCCATTAAACATTCTGAAGATCCATTTTCTGTATAAATTAATTTATTTTATTTTAATTTTATTTTGAGTCACAGTCTCACTATGTAGTTCAGGCCATCCTCAAACTCACTATTTAGTCCAGGCTGTCCCTGAACATGTTGCAATCCTTCTGCCTCAGCTTCCTGAATGCTAGAATCACAGGGGAGTGTCACCACTCGCAACTAAATAATTTTATTGTTCAGATGTTTGAGGGATGGAGAGATGTGGATTGGAGATGAAGCACTATTAAAGTTTACCTCATTAATCACATCTTTATGCTTAGGAAATAAGTTTTATAAGGAATTGTTCCAAGAAGTTGTAAGCACATTATAGATGTAAGTTGAAATTTATTAATATAGCATTTATAAAACATATATCTATATGTATATGATAGCATTATATAATACTAAATTCAAGTCTTTTGATTTTTCCAGCTTATGGCTCCGAGTGTTGTTTTAAAATGTTTAAGCTTATAGGGACTGAAGAGTTTTCTTGCTTTAGACTCTTAGTTATCTTTTTAAAATTAAAATTTTTTTTATTTTTATATAATTATTATATTCATTGTGCAGAATTGCTGTATTACATACCACATTTCAATTCTTTTTTCCCTTTTTCTCTACCCTCTCTTTTTGCCAGCATTGGTTTCATTTATTTATCTTAAAGTTCTTATAAAGTTAGTTATCATACATACAGATTAACAACTAAATACACTAAAAATCATATAAAACACATAAGACAGTTATACTAAATAAAGGTACACTTTTAGATATACTGACTATGCTGTTATATAACTTTTTAACTCTTATTTTTCCTGCTGTTTGTCTTATTTTGCAGTATATTTACATGTTGAATTTCTTATATAAGAGAAGCCATGAGATATTGAAATATATGTCTGATTTACTTCAGTTAACTTTATGATCTGAAGGTGCATCCATTTTCCTGCAAATGGCTTATTTATCCTTCTTTGTGGAAGAGTAGTACTCTATTGGGTATAAATGCCACATTTTTTTTTATCTTGCAAGATTTGGCTATTATGAATTGTGCTGCTATAAACCTGAGTATGCATTTGTCACTGCATCATGATGTCTTTAACTCTTTCAGAAAGATGCCTAGAAAAGGAATAGTTGGGTCAAATGGAATTTTTATTTTTAGTTTCTTGAGGAATCTCCATACAGAATTCTGTAGTGCTATATGGCTTATGTTTCCACTAGCAATGAAGAAAGGTCCTCCCCAATCCCACTCTTGATAATAGTCATTCTTTCTGGAGTGATATGGAAACTTAGTGTTGTTTTAATGTGCATTTCTCAAATGTCCAGAAATGGGGAACATTTTTCATGTATTTTTTTGGCCATATGTACTTCTTTTGAGAAATATTTCTTCATTTCAGATGCTTATTTTTTATTACATCTTTCAATATGAGGGTGTCTAATTTTTTGAGTTCTTTACATATTCAAGGTGTTAGTTCTTTGAGGAGTAGCCAGCAAAATTTTTTTCATTCTGTGGGTTGTCTCTAAAGTCTGTTGCTGTTTTTGTTTGGTATGCAGAAGCTTTTAAATTTCATGTGATCTCATTTGTTGATTTTAGTATTATTTCTTATTCAAACAGCATTTCTGTTCAGAAAGTTGTTGCTTACACCTGTGTCTTCCAGAGTTTTACCTATTTTGTCTTCAAACAGATTGTACTTCTGTTTTAATATTTAGATATTTGATCCATTTTTATTTTAATTTAGTACATAGTAAGAAATATGCATCTAGGTTCAGTTTTCAGCATATGAATAGCCAATTTTCCCAGTACCGTTTTTTAAAGAGGTTACCTTTCCTCCAGTGAAGGGATTTGGCCTGTTTGTCAACGATGAGGTAACTGGCCATGCCTGACATTGTTCCTTCCATTGATTCACAAGTCTGTTTTTTTCTCAATACTATTATGTTTTTATATCTGTAGCTTTGTAATACAACTTGAAGTACAGGATTATGATGCCCTCTTTCTTGCCCTTTTGATCAGAATTGATTTTGCTATTTGAGGTTTCTTTTCATTCCATATGAATTTCAGAATTGCTTTCTCTAGTTCTGTGAGGAATGCTCTTGGTAGTTTGATTGGAATTGTATTAAATCTCTGTGACAGTTTTGGCTGTATGGCCATTTTATATTCTGCTTATCCAGGGGCAGGGACATCTTTCCATTTTCTGATATCCTCTTTGATCTCCTTTTTCAGGGTACTATAGTTTTCATTGTAGAAGTCTTTCAATTGCTTGGTTAAGTTAATCTCTATGTGTGTATTTCAATTTTTATGCCATTTTGAAAGATATTGTTTCTCTAATTTCTCCCTTGGTGATTTTTTATGGTGTACAGGAACATTCTCAACTTTTCAGTATTGACCTTGTACACTGCCGTGCTACTGAATGTTGTTACTAATTCTAGGATAGACTCCTAATTATCTGTTCTGTTGGCTGTCAAAGAAAAATTCTCATTTCTCATTTGCATATTCAAAGAAATTTACTTCAGAGGTACCTTTAAATGCTACACAGAATAAGTTTATTATTTTGCTTTAGTACTTCACTTTTCTGAAAAAGGCTGTAAAGTTTTCTCTTACATTATGAATATATCTCTAAATCTATCTTAAACATTTGCTATTTATGTTACTAGGTAAGACTTCTAACATGGTTGAATTGTGCTTCAAGACTATAGTAGTTTTATTGATTTAGTTTTCTTTAAAGCTGTTTTATGTTTTGTATCATTAGAGGATAAGTCCTTAGCCATGTGGGATTTTGTGCATATTCTAGATATAAATGTTTAATGTGCTTACTTTTGACAACTTAGTGAAGAAGATCAATATATTAGTGCTGGATTTATTTTCAAATTGAAAAATTCTAACTTTAAAATTTTTATTGGTAGTTTCAGTTTCCATCAGAGTGTAACAGCACGAATACATTAGTGGTATCATTTTATGTGCTATATGAAGATATTAGCTATTAGAGTAATGACAAAAATCTGTTAATCTTGGTGTTCTTTTTCATTTTATTGCACAGCGGTATCTACTGATACTAGATATTTTTTTTTACATCACAATCAGAGATTCTAATAACAACTGCACAAAAATATGTAAACTACCAAAAATTCCTTAAATCATCTTTTAACCCATTAAAGGAAATGAATAAAAAAATGTACAAAATTGCAACATGTAGGATACAGATGCACTCAAATCTTTTTTCCTTTGTCTAGTTTAGTTGACTTTATTATATGAACATATTTGAAATGAAATGGTATTAGTTGAGAAACAAAAAACCAAAAGTTTTAAACAACCAAAGTAGCTGTCTTATAATCTGTGGATTTTAGAATCATCTCAGATGGATCTAAATAGAACATTGAGATATTGAGTTAATATTTTATAGTAGTTGTCTTTTTGTTAAATTAAGTCATTCTTCTTAAATATAAAATTATGATTCTAATTTGATACATTCTGCATTTTAATTTTAACATGCCTACCCACTTTGTCCTTAATTAGCCTATATCTTTTGCCACTTTCTGAAATAGCTGTGGACATATTTTTGTGTTTTTACAAGATATGATTTTATTATTATTAAGTTTATTAGTACCATTTAGATATACATAATGATCATATTCACCATAAGAAACTGTACTTATACATGGTATATCTTGATTCCTATTTTTTTCCTGTTCCCCTTCCCTCCCTTCATCCCCTCCTTCCTTATTTACAAAATTTTGTTTCCATTTTTTCCTTCCTTCCTCCCTCCCTTTCTCCCTCCCTTCCCCCTTTCCCACCTCTAGTTCCCCTTTGCTTTTGAACAATTTTTTCCTATTTCACAATATGTGTTAAATATTTTCATTCTTATTTACACTTTCAATTTCTCACACCAGAGAGATAATGTAATATTTAAACATTTGTCCAATTTATTTCACTTAAGAGTATGGTCTCAAGGTTCATCCATTTACTTAGAAATGTATGGACTTTATCCTTATTTATGGCTGAGTGTATTAATAAAAAACACATCTTTTTTATTCATTCATCCCTTAATGGACATTTGGGCTTTTCTCAAGACTTAGCAATTACAAACTGTGCTGCTGTAAGTATTGGTATGCATATGTCACTGTGGTTTGATGTTTTCAACTCTTTTGGGAAGATATCAAGAAGGGGAATAGCTGGGTCAAATAAGACCTCTAGTCCTAGGTTTTTTTTTTAATTTCCACGCTGATTTCCATAGTGGTTGCCCCAGTCTACACTCCAACCAACAGTGGACAAGGGTTACCTTTCCCCACATCCCTGCCAGCATTTGTTACTGGTTGATTTCTTAATAATAGCCATTCTTTCTTGAGTGAAGTGGAGTCTCAGCAGTTTTAATTGGCATCTCTCCAGTGACCAGTGATGTTGAACATTTTTTCATATATTTATTTGCCACTTTTAATTCTTTATCTCAGAGAGGTGTATTCATCTCGGATGCCTTTTTTGGATTGTAAATACTAAGTATCCTTTTGATGTCAGGGTTCTATTTTTGGTTTGGTTTTACATGAAGAAGTGATTTAAAATATTTACCTTGATATTTCATTTCTGAAGTGTTAAGCATGAATAAAATGTGAATGAGTTTTGAGTGTATATGCTCCAGATTATGTTAAAGCTTATGCAAGTTTCTTCACCTCATTTATGGGCATTTCATTTTTACAGGAAAGAATGAAGAAACACACTTCAGAATAATAATCAGCCATGCGTTTTTAAAAATGTCAAGAATTTACAAATTATTTCTTTAGTAAAAAGCTATAATTAGTCTATTATAGTAGTGAAATCTGCAAAATATAATTTTTATAGATATTATCTATTTTCAAAGAAACCTTTACATCTATTTAAATACATATTTCTAAAATATTTCCTGTCACATATATGTGTGTGTGTAGAAATGTCCAGTATCTTGAAAGGTTACCAAAACAACAAATCCTGTGTATGTTTTCTACCTTTTTTGAAAATTATGCTGCTTTTGTTATGCAGCAAAAATTTGTTTCTGAACTGGGAAAACATGTGCCACCATGCCTGGTTACCAGGGACAACATTTTGATGGTGAAAAACTAATAATCCTGTAATAAGATAAAAGCATTAAAATTTTAAAAAGATATTTTAATAGCACATACATCAATATATATATTTTTACAAGGCTAATACATGATACAGAAATGGAAACTGAATCCAGAATAGCCAAAACATACCTGGATTTTACTGTCTGCATCCAGTGAAATATAGCCACATGAATGACAGCAGCACACTCAAATTGTATGAACTTTGGTTACTTTGTTTTGTTCTTACTGGACTTGTGTATGACACATGGTTGTTATAAGGATCAAAGATTATATATGGAAATGCTTATAAATCACAGCTTGCTATGCAGTGTAAAATATACCTATTTTATGAGAGTTAAGCTGATTTTTTATTCAGTGGAAGGAATAAACCATGATCACATTTTAAAAACTAGATCTAAGTTTATCCACATAAAGTAACTTCTTATGTCAAAGTAAATGTACACTAGAAAGAATATAAAGTACCATTTTGACAGCTGTTTGTCTTTTTCTTTTGCTACGGGAAATTGAATCCAGGATCTTTTAATAAGCTACATGCAAAGCCCTTTTTAAAATTCCAAGGCAGAGTCTTATTAAGTCTCTAAATTGCCCAGGCTGGCTTTAAACTTGTGATCTGCCTGCTGGCATTACAGGCATGTGCCACCATGCCTGGTTACCAGGGACAACATTTTGATGGTAAAAAACTAATCATACGATAAGAAGATAAAAGCATTAAAATTTTAAAAAGATATTTTAATAGCACATATATCAATATATAAAATGGATGTAAGAAATTCAAGTAGTAAATCATATTTTTGAAATACTTAGTAATGGCATGTTTTTTGTAAAGATACAATGAGGAGTAGATGAACATTGTAATGAGTGATTAAATTATCTGCCTGTAAATTGGAGGAAAATGAATTTATCATTCACTTAATATACCTAATCACGATAAATTAAGAGTAAATATTGAAGTGAAAACTTTCTAAAGTTCAAAGTGGCTGAAGCAAAAATATCTTTACTACTTTGAATAAATAAAATCTAAAATGAATGGAAAAGTACAAATAATATGACAAAAAATTTTAAATTTCTACGCAGAAGTTTAATAGTATTGGTATCTAAACACTACATAGAGCATATAATAGAAACATTTTGGTTTATATAGAAAATGTGCAAAAACAGATAATACATGTAAGTGAGCATAAAATTAGTAAATTGGGGGAAAATTAAATGAAACAGAGGAATAAAAATTTTAGAAATGAGGCTTTATTTTCCATCTTTTCAGTTGAAAATAATAAAATTGATAATATCTAGCTCATGGTAGTTCCTCCATTTCTATTCATTGAATGAATCAGTATAGCTTTGGCCTAGAAAGGAGTATTGTAAACTCCTTCTTAAGATTTATATTTTTAGCTTTCAATTTGAGTACTGCCTTTTTGGTCATCATATCATTAACATCAAGTACAGTGCCCCACACAAAGTGTATTTTCAGTCACAGTTAGAAATGAATGAATGAATTAATATTTGAATGCGTGAATAATTATAATGGTGACACATCACTGAGGCTAATTAGCATTGTGCCTCTCTTGTAAGTTCCTTGAATACAGTGTTTCTCATTTGTCCATTTTACCTGTAGTACCTAACATAGTGGCATTACATATAATAGATATTCAATGAATTATTACTTCAAAACCCCATGACTGAACAATACCTAGAGTACTAGTAAATTTAATGTTGACTAGGTGTCTTATCCATATCTAGAGTTTGGACTTTAGCTGTATATCTCTGTATTTATTTGTGTGTGTGTATGTGTGTGTGTGTGTGTGTGTTCACATGTGTGCCAATATACATTATTTAAAAGAAGTAGACTGGGATTGTATTCACTTATCCTAATTTGTCACCATGGAAACAGTGGCATCATTCTAGAGCTAGTCAGAGTTTTCATTATTAAATTCTTGATTTGTTTTACTAGGGTTGTTTTGCTGCTGATCTTGCAAAGAATCCCAGTTGCTTTTAACAAAATCTAAGGATTATACTAACTATTCTCTGTGTAATAATGGAGACAGTATTACAACTTGACAAGAGAAATTTACCTGAAAGAAAAATACATTGTGAAAGCCTATAGGGAGAATTTTTTTCTTTCTGTTTTCTAATTGAGTATAACTTCCAAGTTTTGTGTAGTACATTGTTCCTTCATATTTTCCTCCATTCATCATTATGTTTTGCTTACAAATAACTTCCATAGAATGATGTGTCCTCAGGCCTATTTAAACAGACAAAATGTGATGCACACTTGAATTAACGTCCTCTTAGTGGTTAAGGTTGAAAGGCTTCCAATCTTTTTTGGTTGAAGCAGGAGAGATTGTTCCTGCCTTGCTACAAGGGAAGTGCTTCCTTTTGAGTCCTTACTGTTTTTTCCTTTCTACATTTTTACTACATGGGTTTTTTTCTTTTTAACATTTTATTATTATATGTTTACAAAACATAATGATTACATTTATCTTGGGGAGTTTTTTACATGAACACAACACATTGTACTTCTTTTTATGTCCGCTGTACTATTATGACTCTATCAATTTTTAATTTTATTTTTCCCTCACCTGTCATATTCTCATCCCTTTATTAAGGCTTATACCTATGCATGTTGAATAAAATTGACCAAAACAAATGATGGAACTTACTTTTTAAAAATAACATGTAATGTATTTTGAAAATGAAAGTAATAATCTTCAGTTTAGTATATCTAGAAATGAACAAAGGTTTTTTTTTTTAAAGGGCTGAGGATTAAATAGGACTTTCTTCATGCTAAGCACAGAATGTATTAGCCCTAGGCTCCACAAAACAATTTCTAATATGCACTAAAATCCTATTTGGTATAATTATCATTAAGATTGCCATAGATTACTGTTTAGAGTATAGAAACAGTTTTACATAATTGAAATCATATAGTTTTGTATCACCTTTAAAATAACATTAACTTGAAGATATATTTCCACATCATTAAAACACTTTTAATGGCTGTGTAAGATTCAAGTAAATATCAGTTTTTTTCTCTATTTCTCTCCAGTTAGACTCTTAAGAATGTTTTCAAATTTCTCTATTATTAGAACAATGTCATGAACATCTTAGAACATAAAGGTATGTCCACAATTTAGACTATTTTGTGTGATAGATTCCTAGGAGTAGGATTATTAATCAAAGAGAAAGTACAGTTTTTGGAGCTCACGACTCATTTTATCAAATAACTTTCTAGAGAGGTTATTCTAAAAAAAAGAATTTCTATAGTTATTATATGAGCAGGGCTTTTTGTTTCTTTAACTATATTCTGCATTGGTTAATATTTCTGCACAGTTTCTGGACAGCTTTATATAATACATTACATAATTAAACCATTATATAAAGAATATTATTTCAGATATATAGTTAAATCTTGTATAAGTCACTCTGAATGTAGTGGGTACAGGGTGTATATATTTTTAAGCTTAGAATCTTTTTTTTTTAAATTTGCGCAATAGTTTATTGCTTTGTGATACTGTGGTACTATATTAACTTTCCAAATTAAATCCATTATTTTTTACTAAGTCTATATTTCTGTATATGGCTTGACAACTAAATCCTTTGGAGAGAGATTATATAATTATACTTTCAAAAAATTTTAATCTCCATTTTAATTTATTAATTATGTAATACATTTATTAGTTTCTTATGCAAAAAATAAATAATAAGATTTCTTCAAATATAGCAAAAACTGATATTTGGCTTATGAACAATTAGTTTCTACCTTGTAACTTATACTTTACATATATTCTTTTTAATTTGTTATGTATTAAATTCAAATTCAAAAAGAAAAATGCATTCTTTAAAAAACACTATGAATTAACATGGTATATATAAAATAGTATTAAAATATTTACTAATTTGAGATAAAATTTCAGTTGAAGAAACAATGAAACAGTGGTATGAAAAACAATTTGTATTATTTAAGTCAGTGCTTTTTATGAATTTTAAAAGATATATTTATAGATTTGTTTTTTCTATTCTGGAAACAGTACTATTTTAAAAACATAAATCTTGAGATAAGTCAATGAAATTTTCATTAAATATTCACTCAGTAATGAGAGTGCTATTCTCATCCTCTTAAATATAAATTTGAGCTGTGAATTAGTCATCTTTTGTCTACCCAGTACCTACCCATAACTGGTGCTTGGTAAAAGTGTCCTTAATTATTCCACTGGCTGAAATTAAAAATAAAAGCAATGCACAAAGGCCTTTTGTTTCCATGAAAGATAATGTACCATTATACTATATGAGCTAAGAGATTCTTTGAAATAGTTAATGTCATTGGCAAAATTATATCTTTTATATGCATGACCCTTTATGAAGGACTCAAAGCATTTACTACTATGCCATATTCACATTTCTAGTGTATTGGCTCAACTGTGTCTTGAGTATTTCAGGATCATTCTATTTTGACCACCAAAAGCTTATGCTTTCTGTAAAGCCATTCAAGTAATTATTTTCTGGGCCAAGAGTAGAATTTTTGCCCTTTAGTTTGTGTTTCATTTTGCTTTCAGGGACTTACTTAATTTTAGAGTGAGCCCATATGAATTTTTAAATATTCTATGAGAAGCACTTCTTTGTGAATAATTTGGAATGTGTTTAAAATTAGTTTAATTTTTTGCCGTATTTAGTGGAAATGGTGCATGGCAGTTTGTTTGAATGTCACAAATTATTTGTGAGATAGGCTACTCTAAATTTTCAATGTATATGGTATTGCTCATAAGAATAATTCCCCTATGCAGATTTTTAATTTTTTTGAACAGGGTCTCACTATGCAGTTCAGGCTGACCTTGGGCTCACTTTGCAGGCCAGGCTGGTTTTGAACTTGCAGATGATGCTCCTGCGTCACCTTCCCAAATCCCATGCAGATTTTTAAGCATCAGTAAATGAAAAACATGTTGGCAGACAAAAACCCCCTCCTCTCATCCTAGGATTTTCTAAAATTCTAATAATATAAAGTGTATCACACGTATCCTAAAGAATTGTGTACATGATTAAAATCTCACTGTCTTTGAATGGAAATGAATGGAATGAGTAAATCTTACTACAGTGACTATGAAATGATCAGAAGATTTATTGAGAATAATGATGGAAAAGAAAGGAAGTCAAAAGGTAAATAATCTTATCACCTCTGGTATCTATGTAGAATGATAGTAGAAAATTTGCAAGTCATAGAACTCAGAATCCCAATGATATTCTCTTGGAGAGATACATTATACCCTCACAACGTGTGTTCTGTTTTTTGCCTTGACTTTGGTCACACTTTGTTACAGATCTCAGGCAGTGTCTTTACTCCTCATTAGGCTTAGGAATCCTGTTCAAGCCCAATATCCTCATTTTCAAAAGAAGAACAAACAGATTCATCCAGAGAACATGTATATGTCTAAGGGGGCAAAACAAATGGTAACTGAGTGAGGCTTAAAATCTAAGTGCCATAATTTCCACTGCAATTATATTATTTTTTCATCACTTCCTTGGTATTACTGGTGATGTGTTTGAATTGACAACATAATCTAGTATAATAATTTACACTACATTCAGCTCATCTAAACCAATAGATATGGGACTTTGACTGGTCAGGGAACCAGACAGATAAACTGGGCTTATTTATAGTGTTTAAGAAGGAGAGAAATCCAGAGACTTGTTTCCAGAACTGATAAAGTAGATAAATCTTTAATAAAACTAAGAAAATGTGAAGTGAAATTTATCCTGATTGCAAGGTAAGAGTATGTTTGTTATGTGATGTGTTTCAGGGAAACTTGCCATAAATTTTTATATTGAGATTGTGTCTAATGAAAACCTGTAACTTACCTGCTTCCCAAAATTGAAGTACAGGTGTATATGTGTATTTGAACAACTGAGTTAAAACCACAGGGTTTATTTTCATTCCTAGACCTACCCAACAAAATACTGAGAGGATTGCCTAGGTTGTAGGCTGTATGCAATGGACAAAAGATACATGGTAAAGAAGATAGACCAAACTTGTCTGTCTGGAAATTGCATTTTATTGAAGTCAAAAGATAATCAACATGAAAAAATTAAAAAAATGCCAGACAGCTATAGAGTTCCTCTTAAAAACTAAATTACAGTGATATATTTTGGAAAGATGCTTTTGTAATGATGGGCTATATCATACAAGTTGGAGAAACCTGTGTGACGGTTTGGTATTCAAAAAAAGGAAAGGAGAAAACTATGCACAGATTCATAGTAGGAGCCTTCCAAGCAGAAGAAACACATGCAAAGTGCCTAATATGGGAATAGGCTGGGTGTGTTTCAGTGCTAGATGATACACTACTGGATGTGAAGGTTACTGAAAAGAGATAGCAGATAGAATCAGATGAAGTTCTAAAAGGAGGCTGTGGTAAATTTACAAGGGGTTTTGCAGGTCCATGAAAGAAGTTCAAATGAACCAAAGTTTGCATCTCTCTTAATTTGTAACTGTGTGTGACCTCAGATATGTTTCTGAGTTTCTTGAGGTTCAGTTGTTTCATTTATATAGTGTGAATAATTATTGCTTTGTGAACGTTGAGAAGGATTAGGATAATAGCATGGTGGCACATGCCTGTAATTCTAGTACCTGGGAGGCTGAGGCAGGAGAATTGGCATGACTTTGAGGTCAGCCTGAGCTACATAGTGAGTTCAAGGACAGTCTAAACTACACAGCTAGATCTTGGCTCAAATACAAAAACAAACAGACTAGGATTAGAATAATAAATGTACAATGATCAGCATCTAGTACACTCAGGAAGTAGATGTTGTTAATGATAATAGATAGGCAAGAAAGATATACTGCATACCTAACCATATCAGAAATACTGCTGTGTATTTTATATTTATCTATGTTTAAATCCTCAAAAGAATTCTGTGATACATATGGGAAATCATAAAACTATTACTGATCTAGTTAAATAGTCCTAAGTAGCAAGCATGGGATTTAAATAAAATTTTCATGATTCCAAAGTTAGTCTTCTAATCATTGTGTAAATATCAAGAGGGTCAATCATTTTAAAGCACTGAGTGACTTCATGTGTGTGTGTGTGTGTGTGTGTATATATATATATATATATATATATATCTAGAGAGAGAGAGAGAGAGAGAGAGAGAGAGAGAGAGAGAGAGAGAGAGAGAGAGAGAGATGTACAGTTTGTAACTATACATGTTTTTAGACATGAGCTTAATTTTTGATGTTACATGAACAGCTCTTGCCAGGCAAGAACTTGAATGAATGCTCCTATTTTTTCAATGATAATGATAATGATAATGTCTTGTTACATCTAAAAACTCATATTTCTTGACTAAGTTGATCTGCATAGCAATATTAAACTTGCTACCAACATGTTATGACTTTTGAAAGAACCTATGGAATCTTCAGGTTTTTATTTTATGCAAAGTTCCTTATTTTTCCCAAAAATACAAATCATAAACTAGCAGTTTCTTATTTTGACAGTACTTTGCCCTTAAGTGTACTAGTTGGAAATGTCATAATAGTATATTAACCTACTCAGCTCCAGATGGTTGACTTTTTTGTTAATTATTTTGTTTTGGGACAACTCTAATTGATGTCAGATTTCAGCAGATAAATTATTGTGTTAAATATTGAGTAAATGTGCACTTAAAAACATGTGAGTTGTGTTTTCATTCTATGCTATATAAAACCTTCATGGTAAATGTTTGAGTTTAAAGCTTCATTGCTTTTGTGAAGAATTTTATAAAGAGTTTACTACTTATATTAACTATTTAAGGTATTTAAGTTTATATCTTTGGACAATAAAAGAAATTAATAGTCTTAGAGTTAGGCCTATATGTTTATGTGTTTTACATTGTTAGATAATATTAATTTTCTCTCTGAGAAGTAAAGGGCATGCTTAATAAAAAATAGTAGAAAGGGGCAATCAAGAAAAGTTACCTGTAAAATAATTATTTTGAAGAAACAGTAACGTGTATTCTCTTATGTTTAAATTCATAATTTAGGTGTTTAGAGGTAAGAATGCTACCAGCAGAAACTAATGGTTGATAATCTATAAAAATAATGCCATTATAGTGATTAATGTTATAGTACTGTTTACATTGGCATAACCAGTAACTGTAACATAGTATATAGCACTTACTAGCCAGAAAATTGTAATTTTATATTAAAAAACTTCTATGAGGTCTACATACATAAATGCTAGCTCAATATTGTTATCAGGCTGATCTTTAAGGTAGATTGGATCAGTGGTGGCTAACCTGAGGCATGTGTGCCACAATGGGCTAGTGGTATCATTGAAAGCTCTAAAAGGTTTGCTATCATTTATCTAGAGCTTATGGTAAGCAGTAGTTTGTGATTACTATATAGTGTTTGAGAATTAAATTGGTTCTTATGTAGCACATATGAATTATTACAAAAACTTGGATAAATTATAAATCCATGACATAGAAAATAAACACCAATATTTGAATTCATTAAGAAAAATAAAAATTTATTAAAATGAAACTGTAAAAGATCAATTTCTGTGTGTTCTTAGGATTTACATATACTAACCTAAACAAATCATTCTTTCTTTAAAACACTAACCAGACTATTCCACTAAAGTGTTTTTTGACTATAATGATAACAGGTAATTTAATAGATTTAAACATTTATGGGCTAGTTGATTTTACTGTACAGAATGGTCACTTAATGTCATAATAGGTTTTTGAGAGGCCAGCTCATGTAAAGTAAAACTTGAGTATTCAGTTATACACATGAATAGTAAAATGTCCTCTTGTGTGCATACTCATTTTTATCTATACAATAATTCTGTTTGTACTTTTTCCTTGTGCTTCTACATGTAAACCTTGCTCCAAGATTATTTTTCTCAAATTTATTTATTTTAACCCCTAAAATTGTATGTATTTATCTTGTACAATGTGATATTTTGAAGCCTGTATTTATTTTGGAATGGTTAAATCTATCTAAGAAATGCATTGCCTCACATAGTTCTTCTATAGTGTATTTTGTATCTACTCTTAGCATTTTAAATTACATTATCACTGACCATAGTCACCATGTTGTACAGTAGGTCTCTTGAATTTATTCCTTGCCTCCATGTCTGTGAACATTCTAGCCTCTGGTGGCTACCATTTTCTCTTTTTTTTTTAGTGGGATCAACTGTTTTAGATTCTACATATGTGTTAACTTATGCAGTATTTCGCTTTCTGTGCCTGACTGCCTTCACTTAGTGCACTGTCCTCCAGGTTGACTCAGGTTGTTGTAATGGCAAGATTTCCTTCTTTTTGCAGCTGAATAGTATTCCACTACATTTATATACCACATTTTCCTTATCCATTCTTCCACTGATGAAAACCAAATATCTTAGTTGCTTTTTTCTCGTTTCTGAGACAAAATAACCAGCACCTACAAGTTAAAAACCTAGTATCTTAGTCTCATTTCTGAGACAAAATAACAAACACCTACTAGTTAAGAGAGGAAAGATTTGCTTAGTTCACAGTTTGTAGAGGTTTCAGTCCATAATCAGCTGACTCCAAGGCAGGGTGGCACATGGAAGATGGACAACAGTACAGCAAAAGCAACAAGGGACTTTAACAGCATCGTTCTGCTCCTTTTATATGCTAGGCTACTGGAATTAGAACAGTGCCAAACCATTCAGAGGAGTGATCATACATGCTTAATCACATCCTCAATCACACACTGTATATTCAGCCACTTCTGAGAAAGCCATAAGAGTGCAGAAAGCTTTGGGAGGACATCTAGACACAAACTATAACACCTAGTTTTTTTTTAATTTGAAAGAGAATAAAATCAAACAGAATAAAAAGGAATAAATCCATTTGTTACAGGTGTTTGGATGTTCCCCCAAAGTCTCATGAAGTCATGGAGGCAGATGAATCTAGAATTTGTGATTGGGTCATTGTCTAGCATGAGGATTGGTGGCGTGTTGTACCTACCCAGGACTGGATAGTCTGCATAGAATGTAAGATAGAGAAGAAGGTGTGCTTTTCCCTTTTCCTTTTTGCCTTTTTGCTCTTGTTGCCTTTGTTACCTGCTACTGCCATGAACGGCTGCCTTCATGTCATGCCACCCTGCCTTGGAGCCAGCTGAAGGTTATGTCCTACAGCAATCCCACTAATGGGTATATATCAAAATGAAATCAGTAGACCGAAGAAATCTCTGTACTGCTCTATTCATTACAGCAGTATTCAAAAAAGTTGAGATTGAAAACAAAACTAGGAAGCCAATTTGCCCTTCCCTCCAAAAAGTGAAAGCTCCAAAAAGTGTAAGCTAAGCAAACCTTTCCTTCCTTCATTTTGGCTGTCAGGTTTTTTGTCCCAGCAGTGAGAGAAAAGTAACCAAGACACCAATCAAAGCAAAAGAGTGAAAGTGATATAAGACTTCAAAATAGGATAATAGGAAATCAACAATAGCTACCATCATGCATCTTGTTATCTTCAAAATTGCTGTCCATACCATCAGACATAATAAAAAAGAAAAAAATCAATCAAAATAGGACATTGAATAAAACAAAACAACAAAATGAAACAAAACAGTGAGAACAATATTGGATTTCAAATACAACACAGAAGGAAATCCCCCATGCTTGTTATATTGCATATTGTTATCCTCTAAATAGATGCTCAGACTACTGGCTTGAGGCCTGCTGTCAGTCAAACAGTATATGTATTAAATTATTTTTGCACCTTAAGTTGCTGTCAATTCAGCCTGTGCTCCTCTGAATCTGTGCTTATGGGAGGAGGGAGTGGTGCTTGTCTCCCAGTCTATATGCTGGCTGGCTCATGAAAAGGATGAATTGGCTTCTTGTTTCTCCTCTTGGGTCATCCATGGCTGCTGATGGCTTGTGAGAGGGGTGAATTGGCTTGTTTCTCCTCATGGGCCCTGCATGGCTGTCATTTGCTCATGGGAAGGGCAAATTGGCTTCCTAGTTTTGTTTTCAATCTTAACTTTTTTGAATACTGCTGTAATGAATAGAGCAGTGCAGAGATTTCTTTGGTCTACTGATTTCATTTTGATATATACCCATTAGTGGGATTGCTGTAGGACATAAATAGAAGTTCTAATTTTAATTTTGTAATGATCTCCCATACTTTTGAAATAGGTATACAATTGTCATTTCTATTAATAGTGTGCAAGGATTTCCTCTTCTCCACATCTTTGCTAACATTTGGTATCGCCTATCAAAAATTTGTTTCATTTCTTAATTGATTAGTGATGTTGGACATGGCTTCTTTAATACCTTTTTTTGAGAAATATGTACTCAGTTTTTTTGCGTGGTTTAATATTGGCTATTTTTCTTTGTATGAGGTTGAGTTTTCTGAGCTGGTTTTGAGTCTCTCAAACCTTATCCAAAGGGTCCTGGAATGGTCTACTTCTACCTACCCATCCTTTCAAAAACTGGATCAAGGAGAATTTTCTGCATATGACATTGCAACTAGCCTTGACAGAGGCAACACAAAAAGAACTGTTTCTTTTACTTTCAGATAGTGTTTTTTTCCCTATTCTGTGGTGCAAGAGGTGTCTTAGGCTAACTTATAAATTCTAGGATTTTCACTATGGACTTGTTACCTATGGGTTGTTGTTTGTTGGATTTCTGTGGGGAAGAGTGAAGCCAGAGAACTATTCTGCCATCTTGTTGATGCCACTTGATCAGATTGATCCCAGTTTGGAAGTATCATCCTTTCTCAATCTATGAGAAAAGGGATGGTGAGGAATAAATCTGATCTAGAGTTTTGTACATGGCCTTCTTCGCTTTGACAGTGTTGAACACAACTTTGTTACTATTTATATGGAGGCAGTGTGCTCAGTGGTTAGACCCACAGACTATAGAGTCAGACAGATAGATCTAAGATCGAATTTCAGGTTCTACCGCTGACTAGTAAGTAGCATGACCTTGCTCATATTTTCCAACTCTTGGTTTCCTCACTTGAAAATATGCTGATAACATTGTACCCCTAATTCAGATAGGCTGCTTAACCCTGGGAATCATTTTACTTCCTCTGTCTTCTCATTCACTTACCTACATGAATTATGTCTGTAGTAACTCTCTAATGCAATCTTCTCATTCTAACTGCAGTGGTATGGTTAGCACATCATCACATTCCTCCTTGATAATTTAAAAATTCTCTACAAAAACCCAGTGCTTCCATTACCTTCCCGGAAACTTCTACGTGCTTCCTTCCCTGCCCCTGCCATCATTCAGAATGCAGCTATGTTTATCCTAAACCTTTTTAGTGCCCTTCTTTTCAACTATGGCAGTTTCTCAAATTTGAGAAAAATGAAACCTTTTAAATGAAAATCCTTCTCAAATACACAGTTGTAACTTAAATATTTTAATTATACTGTTTAAATATATGTCAAAACAAAGTAAGATTTAAACTATGCTAAGAACTCTTATGCAACTTAGAAAATCAAATATACATGTTAAAGAAACACTCAGACCAGTAAAATGTGAATTAACATGATTTTCAATGATAGTTTTGTGACTCTGAATGGCCACTTACAGTATGAATGAACTACAGTGCTGGCAGTTTTGGGCCTTTTGTGCCTGTGGTGCAATAGGATGACCCTTCTGTTTCACCTGTGTTTTCTTTTTGATCTTTAGTTACATTTCAATGAGTACAGACAGTGTTTTGTGATGTTATTTAGTCTTTACTTTGGTATAAATGTGTTTTCATATTAAAGCTATCTCATTAGCCTGAGATAATGAGTTTTACTTCTCACCAGTAATGTGATCCTAAATGCCAATACAGATGCTATGATTAGAAGGCAGGACTGTTAGAATTTGGTTATTCAGCTGATCTAGCTTTGTCATATTATCTTACAAAATGAAACTCCAGAATTTTTCACACTGTCTGACCTTTCTCCCCTAAACAGATTCAAGTCATCTGTCACTGAAATTCCCAGACTATTCCAGATCTGTGATCATGATTTTATGACACCTCACCACCACCCACATGCTACAAGCTCTGATATAACTTAGCTTTTCTCTGTATTTCTAGGGCATGAAACCTCATGAGAACTAGATAAATGCTATGTGGTAATATTCTTATATGAAAAAGACACCATATGCACGATAAAAGCCTTGTGCTTCTACACTGTTCTGTAGTTCAGATTGTTTACAAAAGAAAACCTGAATAATCAGTATGTTTACAAAGAATATGGTGATTAGTGAAAATTTTATACTTCAAGCCTGTTGTGATGTTGCACATCTATAATCTAGTACTGATGGAGGGTGAGGTACTAGAATTACAATTTCTAGATCAGTCAGGAATAGACAGACACACACATATCTTTTGAGTGTCTACATAAGAAAAGCCATGTGGTATTTATGTTTGTGTGTTTGGCTTATTTTACCTAATATTATGTTCTTAGGTTGCATTCATTTGCTTATGAGCGTCTTAGGTTTACCTCTCTTTATGATAGAGTACTATTCTGTTGTGCATAAATGCCACATTTTCTTTATCCAGTAAAGAGCAAAATAGAAGACAGATATATAGAAAGTAGGGCAAATCTCAGATAGCTCCCCAAATTATATATTCCGTTGTTTCAAAAATATTTTGAGGTAAATGGTAATGTATTTCATTTGTACTAGTAGTTTTTTTTTGTTCACTGATAAGAAAGTTTTGTCCTTTTGTTTCTTACTAGACAGAATTTTTTTTTGTTTTTTGTCTATAACTTATATTCCAAGTAACATTTTGGCCATTCTTTCAAGGTCATGATACGCATTACACTAATCAGTCTTCTCTAATTATTTTGTTAAAAGAGTATTTTTATATTTTTATTAATATCTTTGTATTACATTAAGAAAAAGATCAGCCAGGGCAACTTAAGGAGAATTTATCTTTAAAAAAATGGTTGGCGATACAGCTCAGTGTTGGAGTACCCCTGGGTTGATTTTCAGTACCACTGAAAGATTGTTTTATTCTTCAGAAAAGCAAGATTTCTGCATTAATATGTATGCATTTGGTGTTCTGCTGTGAATCACAAATTCAAAATGACATGTTCATCTAGTTCAGGGGCTTTAAAACCTTATTTCATTAACATCAGATCTGGTTTTTCACAAGAAATCATGTGTAATATGAATATATAAATCAGATGAATGTGTAAATGCTTTATTAGGGGAGAGGGTTGCTGACTGTTCCAGTGTTCTTTGCTTTTTACACCTTTCATCCTCAGCTGCTAAGACAACTGCGAAGACGCTTCAGGGAACTCTGTGTAACCTAAGGATACAGTTTTAAAAATAAGAGCCTAATCTGTCTAAGATAAGAATCCTTTCCTGAACATCTCAGAAAAATTAGCAGCCCTCCTCTGCCTGAATAAGTGAGGTGACCAGAAATTACTAAATTCAATGACACCAGTATTTCTTTCACTAGGCAATTATTAAAGAGAATACTTGTTAAATAAATGGTAAATTACTATATAATAATTGTATTCATGAATTTAAATACTGCATACATTGTATTTCATCAGAAGTCTTATTTCATCCTTACAACAAATGTAAGGTTAGGTCCTTTATAGATTGTGTCTGTTTTTTAGAATTTGAACCCGAGTCCCAGAAGTCAAGTGGTAGCTTTACTAAATTAATTTGTCCCTTAAAGATAAGAAATACTGAGAAACTTTTGCTCACTTTTTTCTCTTTTTGTTATAAAAATGTTATGTTCCCTTGAAGATGGTTTTATACTGTTTTTAGAAAGGAACCGTATAGTTGAGTGCTAGCCTGGCTTCTGACAATTACTTGCTGGTTACATAGTCTCAGACAAGTCATGACTTCTCCATGACTCAACTTTCACAATTGGAAAAAAATAGTTTTAGTAATACCTTTCCTGCTGTTAGACTCAGATGTAATAGTATTTAGAAAAAGTTGTGGAAGCTATTTGTAAGGTATTGTTGATACCTAAGTCTGGCAATCTCATTCAGTTCCAAAGATACAGTCTGTTTACTTTCATGTAAACGTCATAGTTCTTTTACTTTTCCTCATTTGCCTATCCTTTAGATATTTTACTATTGATGCATTGCCTCCTAACTACAACCGGGCAAGGAATTGAATAATGTTCTGTTAATTCATTTGGCTGATGGCATTTACTAGAATGTTTAGGAAGCAAACAGCATGGAAATAATGAGGTATTTTTATTTTGTAGAAGAAGTTTTATTTCATTTGTAATTTATAGCTTCATTACCTACTTAAAATGTATTTTCTATCTAGGCTGTAGGAAACATTTATAATCTTTAAAAGTATAATTCTATCTAGCCTTGTTTCAATGTCTAAAAGTTACTCTTGGAATTGGATATATGAACCGTAAAGCAGGGAGGGAAATTGTTAATTATATTAGTTTTTGCTTTAATATAAATGGTGATATGGTTTTCACTATTGTTTTTATCTTTAAATAGTACATTAATGAGTCTGGCTATGTCAAATATATTGTCCCCCCCCCCCCCCCGGACATTGTCACTCATCAAATCCTTCCCATTTTTAAAGTCATTATTTACATTGTTGAACTTTTCCATTTAAAGCATTAGATGTGTTTTCTCCTTTCATTGAAAAGTGAATGAAATAAATCCAGTGGAATTGCAAAATAGAGGAAACAGGCTAGTATGAAGATTATTTACTAATTTTGTGCCATAGGTCCCTTTAGTGATCTGGTGGGCTTTCTTAGAATCATTTTTTGAGTGCAGTTCTCAACAAAGAATCATGTTTTTGAATGCCAAATATAAAATACATTGGATTAAGAAGGAAACTAATTGCATTAATATATACTTATCAAAAACTAAAAAAAAGCCTGACATATTCCAGAGACACGCAAACTTATATTTTCCAGGAATATATCTCAGTGGCATAAGTGCCTGCCTGGCAAGCATGAGGTTCTGAGTTCAATTCCTGGTACAAAAAAATTCAATAAAAAGTTATGTTTAAGCTGGGTGAGATGTCATAAGCCTATGATACCAGCACTTCGGTGATTGAGGCAAGAAGGTTGTGAGTTCAAGGCCAGCCTGGGCCACAATAATGAGTTCACAGCTGCGTTGGACTACGTAGAAAACCCTGAATTCACACAAATATATGCATGGATGTTCACAGAAGCTTTTATTCAGACAAACACTAGAAACAGCCCAAATTCTCTTTAATGAGTAAGGTTAAATCAACTGTAGTAAAGCTATACCAGGAAATAACTATTTATGGATAAACAGGAGCAAAGTGTTGATTTGTGCAATAATTTGTATGACACTCTAGAGCTGTAGGCTCAGTGAAAAAACCCTGTGGAAAAGATTACCTATATTATGATTCCATATATATGACATTTTTGAAAAGAAAAAACTGCATGGAACTATATACACACGTAGCATATGCACACACACAAATACATTCAGGCAAAACTAAGGAATTCTAAATAAGATAAGTGAGTTTATCAATGTCAGTATCCCAGTTTGTGATATTGTAGTATAGTTTTACGAATTATAACCATTGGGTAAATTAAGGCATCTCTTTGTATTGTTTCTTAAAATTGCATGTAATTTCCATTATCTTGAAATAGTTAAAAATAGAGATGTAGTAATGTGTTACTTAACAGTATTTTTAAACTAACAAACAAAGTGGAATTGTCTTGGTTACTTTTCTTTCTTTGCTGAAACAAAATATCTGATGCCCAAAATATTAGGGAAGGAAAGGTTTGTTCAGCTTACTACAGTTTTTGGTGGTTTCAGTCCATACTCAGTTGGCTCCAAGGCAGAGTGGCTGAGGGGGCACAATGGTTCATGGTGGACACAAGCGACTAGAGCCAACAGGGTGAAAAGGGGAAAAACAGACCTCCTTTCCTCCCTTTGTATTGTGTGAGAGTTACCCATCCCTGGGCGAGTGCAGCATTCATGCACTGAATCCTAGCACTAGACAACAAACCAATCACAAACACCAGATTTAGCTGCCCTAGAAAGGCCCATCTTGTCCCATGACCACATACGGCTTTGAGGAGACATTTAAACAAACTACAGCACTAGTATAATTTTGAAGTGGTGAATTCAGTGGTGATCAAGTTGCATGTGCTAGAAATACTACTGCAGCATGCTGTTTATACACATAACTGAAATAACTACTAAAGTACAATAGAGGCTACTGAAAAAATAGATGTTATATTTACCCTTCAAAATTTACATTTTTTGGGGGGTCGAGATCCCAGGGTATCCCTGGTTTATATGTTTCTTTATATTTTTATTTGATGTATCTCAAGAACTTCCCTAAAATGAAAAATAAACATAAAGCTTATGTTTTTCCCTCAAGTACTGTGTATGTTAACAAGAGTTCAAAGAAATGCTAGTAGACATACTTTATAGTTTTAAAGGTTTACCTGATGTCATTCATCTGTATGTTTACTGTTCACCATAATTACTTATTACTAATGTTAAGCGGTAATTATTGATAGATTTTAAAGGTAGATAGCCTACATATTTATTATTTTATATGAAATGAAACGTCAGACTGATTGCTTATTATCCAGATTAATATTGAACATCATTAAATATTTTAATTTGCTTTCACTGAAAAAATATTAATGGTCATTTAGACTTCCAGTGTTGGTATCTCTGAGGTCGTGTACGTCAAATATGGTGACTTTTATAAGAAATGAAGTTTAGTGTTTTTGAATAATCATTCTTCTTTAAAATATTAACTTTTTATTTCAACTAATATTAAAATTTAAAGATTATTGACTTTTAGCTAAGTATTTGGTATTATATAGTAGTTTCCTTTGTAAGCTGTAAACTAAATATGTGTTTTACAACAAAAGAAACAAGATGGCTACAGGATTATACATAATAGGTATGTATAATTTCTTTGCATACTTGACATTTTTATTAGCACATGGGCTAAATAATAAGCATTTGTTTTCTGATTGCTTTAGATTCTATAATATGATGGTAAAATGGTTAACTAACATTTAATATACTAAATACATAAAGAACCCATAATATTGTCAGTAAAAACCTTATATATACTATTATTAAACATTTCAGCTAATCACTTATTTAAATATAATCACATCTTTTTGGAGTAAAATGGTATATATAATCTGAAGAAGTATGATACTTCTACAACCCTATGAAAAAAATATTTTTCCTTCCCTAGAATTTTGGATATGTTCTTTTATTTTGCATATTGCTTCAACCCTCTGAAAATTCCCTTAATAAAAACATTGCTTTCTGATAGATCTTTTTAAAATAGGAAAGGGACCAACAGATTGAAGAAGTAGGAGAATGGAGAAAGGGAGCGAAAGTAAAAAGAATTAAGGCATGTTATGTGTATATACCAACTCCCTATGATATGAACATTATCATTATGTACTGAAAGCACATAATAAAATTTTTAAAAATTAAAAGTGTTTCCCATAATGGGAAACAACACTATGTGACATTATTTCATGATAGTAATTTCCTGTATCTACTTTTATACACTTCACTTGATAGTATATAGCATATTTTACTCTACATTTTTCTTTGCAAATTCAGTACAAATTAGATTTAAAATTATTTGATATAATGAAATAAATTTAAGATGTTTTGTATTTTGATAACTATATTAGGTAACTAATAATTTTTCTTTCAAGAGATGTTTTTCTTAGAAAAGTGTTTACCCCCAAGAGTTCAGTAACATATTCTGAGTTGTATGTCTCATGAAATACATCATTATCCAAAAGAATAGGCAAATAGATTTGAATAGGAAAATTATTTTGTTTCCTTTCCCGACTTAAACTCAAGGAACTGATGATGAGGAAAATAACTTTTCAGTTTGTTATGCTTTCAAATTTACAGTTACAAGCATGGTGGTGTATGCCTATAATCCCAGTACTCAGGAGGTTGAGGTAGGATGCTTGCCATGAATTTAAGCCCAGCCTTTGACACATAGGTCAAGGACAGTCTGGACTATACAGCAAGATGTTCTCTCAACCTCCCCCCTAATAAAAAATAAAAATTAAATTTGCCATTACAGAAGCATTTTAAACAACAAGTCTGAACATTTATAGATATTCTAAATTTGTTAGTAACATCGTATCTTTAGGGAACTACAGTGATGGATAACAAACTCATTTGATTAACATAAATCTTGAGCAGTGATTACATTAAACTTTATTAATCATACCTATATAATATTGCCCTTCTACTTGAAGATGATACCATGGATAGTAATTGCTATATCTGTAAACAATGTAGCTGAAACTATCTGTATATAATCAATAGTTTCATCTATTATATATAGCTAGATACCTTTCTAAATAAGAATTATGAAGCCTGTTCTCAAATTATATCTGTTTTGATGTTAAAGTATGAAAAACTATGTTCAGGCTAAGTCAGTCTACACTCAGAAGTGGTTGTCTTCACCACACACTAAAAACAATTTTTTTTTTAGAATATTGATTGTCTGATTTTAATATTCATATCAGAAAAAGGGGAATATATGACTATTAAACTGACTCAAAGTACATTTTAGTTCTTTGTTTACTGTCTTAAAATACTATAAACACAGTATCTCAGTCATAATGATTTTCAAATTAAGGAATGACTTCAAATTATGAAAATGCTTTGTTCACCTAGTTTTGGAGTAGCATGATGTAATCTAATTGCTAACTTTGCCTGCATTATTTTTTAAAGATCAAATGGGCAGGGTGGTAATTTTCATTAATCTCATACAGAGCAGCTAATTAAAATTTCCATTATTACCCATCCATTATCTAGTTGTTTCCTTTGTTCAGTATCAGAACAGACTGTACTTGTATTATAGTCCCATTAAATATAGAAAGATTTAGTTCAATTTATTGTACTGTTTTGTTTTTAGGTGACTTCTTAATATTATGTTGTACTACATTGATTATGTTGAAGAAGTTTTGTTGTTTTGGTATTTTATAATAGAAATTATATAATTAAGTACTTATTGCTCCATTGTTTTCAATATTAGGTAAAGGCAGCATGTAATAGATAAAAGGAGGGACGTAAGGATCAGTGTATTTGTGTTTTTGTCATTCAACCTCACAAATTATGTAAGCTTGGCAATAACTTGCATTCTTTATTTCTGTAATCAGTACATTAGAAGAGCTGATCTTCAAGGTAGGCTTGGCCTTAATATGCTATCATGTTTAAATAATTTTCAAATAGGAGATTATATTAAAACTTCAAAGTTCTTTATACTTGCCAAAAGGTATTTCTTCTATAAAGTTATATATTTTGCCTTGCCCTATTAGATTTTCTGATTTTATTCCTTACAACAGCAGAGTATCCTAGATCATGTGATTTAAACTTGTTTCTGAGACTTGGGTGAATGGTGAGTTCCAAGGTGATGGACTGGCTGAAATGTCCATAAACAGTATCTCGGCCATGACTATACACTTTAATTAAGTGAATCACATGGAAGTCAATTAAAAAAAAAGCAAGTGACATTTTCTGTGTGTGAGGGTAAATATGACATGCTGTTTTCTATTATCTTATACATTATACACATTGTCTTAATTTTTCCAATAAACATGATAGCTAGATTTTTTTATCCCTAGATCACAGATGAGCAAATAGGTTTATAGAGATTAGTTAAAAACTCGCTGAATTTTCTGCTTAGAAATACATATTAAATGCTTACTGTATGCTGAACACTTTCTTATGAGCTATGAACTAAGTGGTGAATCAGATAAGCAGTATCCCTGACTTACCAAGTTTATGTTCTAGTGGGCAACGTGTGTTAAACAAATTACTAAACAAGATAAACTTGTGTAAAGCTAATACCGTAGTTGAGATCTAATAGGTGATGATAAGAGAAGAGTTTTGGTTTGAGACTTAAATGATAGGAGGCAGCAAGTAGGAGATTCTGCCAAGAGTCTTCCAGGCAGAGAAAATGGCAAAATAGAAAGTTCCATATATGGGCCTCCAGGGCAGGGTTATTAGGGATTGCTTAATCTAGTAATTTGGAAAATAAGTTTGAGAATTGCATGAACATAGTATGTGATTGTGGACTTACAAACTTTTAATTTCTTGTAATTAGTAGTTTTCAGAGTGGTACAGCAGTAAATACTTCCATTATTTGTTACTGATGGACTTGACTTTATTGTAGAAAGTGAGTTGATTCAGCAAAATAAAAGTATAATTTCCAATTATACTGTAAATCTTATCTGCTGTTACTATTTGTGGAAGAAGATGTGAACAGATGTAAAATTATTTCAAATAGGTGTTTAATATGCCAATTATCTGGTGATTCATTTATAAATTTTTATATTACCATATCTCCTAACAACACAAGAAAAGCAAGTTAGTGGTGATTACACAAAATATGAGAACTAAAGTGTGAAACTGTACTTCCAGTTCCGTAATTATTATGAAGAAATTCAATAATAGCACTCAAAGTTGGGTAGATTCAGGTACTTGTGTCAGAAGTTGGTATACATGGAGTTTCCAGTATGGAATTAGAATTTACAAGTGACTTTTACCATGATATCTTAAGTGATGTAATAGTGATGATAATCTTATTGCTGTAGGCAAATAGAGTGCCCTTATATATTATAAGACTTTATCAGGTTTTTGAGATTTATTATTTACTGGAATTTTTAATTCAAAAATTATGAATGATATTTTCTATATTAAAGAGGTACATTAGTCACTTTCTCACTGCTGGGACAAAGTACAGGGTATACACAACTTAAGCAAAGTTGTATCTTCATTCATGGTTTTAGAGGATTCAGTTCATGATACTTCCAAGGCAGAAATGGAGTGGCAAAAGGGCATAGTGGAGGAAGCTACTCAACCAATGGCAGCCAGGAAGCAGGGAGACAGGGAAGAGCCAGAATGAGTGATACATCCTTTCAAGGTATGGTTTTAGTGACTATATTGGAGTGTAGTATTCCCATGATCCAATTACCTTCCAAAAGGCATATCTATGATTACATTAGACTTTTGGGAGACATTTGAGATTTAAAGCATAAAAGGAAGCTTTCTTAATAAAAAAAGTCAAACAGTATGAAATTTAGGAAATCCATACCTCATTATTAACATATTTAAAAAAATATTGTCATCTAATGATACACACTTTTGCTTGGTTTTCTTAGAAGAAACTGAGTGTTATTTGTATGAACTTGCAAAAGACTCAAGCTAGATTCTTACTTCAGGAGAATATATCTGTATTAAGGAAGAAATTATGATTGGGATGGTTCAGGATGTGAAAATATGTGTTATTAGCATAGTGAATGTTTTGACAGTATATCCTTCCCAATCTTTTCTCTGAACTACATATATACTTTTTGTAAGGTGAGGAAGCCAAGGAGCTCTACTTAGATAATAAATACTAGAAATAACTCCTTGTCTATTAGAAATTAAAAACTCATTGCTATCTGAAACATTTATTTACTTTAAAAAATTACAGCATAGAAGTAACAAGAAGGAATAGTTGTAAATTATTGAATACATTACACTGACTTGATGAGCATAATAATTGTAGAATATCTTATTATGTTTTAATCATTTTCACTTGTTTTTGAGGTATGGTCACATGCATATCTTTGAACAGATTTAGATCATATATAATGTTTTACAGTTTTTTATTTAGGGGAATTTAATGTAAATATGTTATTTAGGAAAATGGGAAAGATGATATTTTAAAATGTTCATTCTCTAGGTTAAAGATGAGTAGCTCTTATTAATCTTAATGCCTGGATTGCAAGTTTAAGTATCTTTGTCAATTGACATTTTATGCAGTTTAAGTCCATGTTTTATTCAGTGTACACTAAGTTATTTTCTTTTAGATGTGGACAAAGAGAGCACAATTGTAAAGTTTTTTTAAATATTGCTTGTCTAATCTAGTATCTTTTTTTATAGGGTGGGCTGAAAAACAGCAAACATGAATGTACTCTGTCTTCACAAGAATATGTTCATGAATTACGATCTGGTATTTCAGATGAGAAACTTCTTAACTGTCTAGAATCCCTGAGGGTTTCTTTAACCAGTAATCCTGTCAGGTAGGTGGTTTTTAGCATTTTGGTATGATTCATACAATTTGTGCCATATATAATTGTTTGGGAATATAGTCAGTGATATTATTTTAACTTCAGGATTTTTTGACTAGAAGTTTGATGTTAGCTGACAACAGCAATGTTTGGTTGTCAGACTGTAAACATTTAAAATATATTTAGTTAACCTGATTTTAATATGTGTAATTTTTAAGAATGCTAATATTACTTGAATATTTAATTCCTCTTTGGTTGTATTTAGCCAGAAGTAACATGGAAATATATTTGTACATTCAGATAATTATTACTAGATACTGATTTACAAAATAAATATATTGGCTTGTATACTTTTATTTTTTAAGGTTAAGATATATATATATATATATATATATATATATATATATAATTTCATATCCTATTTAAGTTTTAGATGTATTATTCATATATTTCTCTAATTTACAGATAGCAAATACTAAAATATTTCTACCAGTAAAAGAAATGAAATAGAGATCATTAATAAGCTCCTTAAAACTACTTAAACTGTTAACTATTATAAAGGAATGTTATGGAAAAAGTTGCTTCCTAGTAATAGGTTGCAATAACTGTTGTTCCTTGAGTAAGCATAAAATGACTATATAGCACCTCAAATAAATTTTTAAAGAAAAATAGATTTTTCAGTGTACTAGCAAAATACTCTTTAAGATCTACTCATCTGCTTCAGCCTCAAGATGATGATGATGATGTTGTTGTTGTTGATTTTGAGGCAGGATCTCACTATGTAAGTTTGAGGCTGCCCTCAAATTCCCTGGGATCCTCCTGGCTCAGTCTTCCTAGTGCTTGAATTACAGGCATGACCACTATCCTTGGCTAACAACAAATTTAGAATTTAATAGATAAGTGAATTGAAAAAATCACATAGTGTGATTGTATTAATGTTTTTCATAATATGTAATAGACTTAAATTTTGTACATTTATTGATTTGTACATATAATCTTGAAAATAGAGTTCAGTCATTTAGTTTGTATTTAAGTATACATTTAAAAATGCCATATTTATACATGATAGTACATTTAGCATAATAAGTGGATAGTTATATTTTTTAACAAAAAATTAAAAAGCAATTATATGTGACTTAATTTTGAATATAGTAATTGTTCAAAGATGACTGTCTTTCTGTCTCTTCCCTAATGTTTCAAGTTTTAATCATTCAAGCAGGGTATGTGAACTGAGAACAGTAATCATAGTAATACTTCGTTAACCCATCACCACATATAATCTATAGACCAATACTGTATGGAGGATTTACATGTTCCAAACATTTCTTTGGTACGGTTGATTAAATAATTGAGTGAATGAATGTTGAAAAAGTAATTAGAAGTTGTGGCACTTAGACATGAAGGGGGAGACTAGTATAGATTTTTAGTAGGAAAAATACATTTGTGTAAAGGTAGTGAGAAAGGGTTGAAATTATATGTGGTCCCTTTAAAGGGCAGCACAGCAACAGGGGGAACATTGCAAAGGATTATGGGATCAGCTGATCTTTTGGCAGATTTTTGATAGGCCAGAAATCGCCACTCTCTGATAGCTGATTGGCTCCCTGGTTGTCAAAGAGCATGCTGTTTCGTGGCGCTCCTCATTCGTTTATCATCGAACTCTGAGGTAGCTTGTGAGGCGGCCTGCTGAGTCAAATATCACGTCTTCCTCTGCTTGAGCTGGGCCTTAAAATGAAAAAGAGTGAGTTTGGGAGCTGTGCCAACATGTCTGTTTTGGATGGGGCTAGAGGGAGCGATAACGAACTGCCTGAGGTAGGCGCAGGTCCTGCTGTCAGGATCCTGAAACCCAGGTTCAGAATCCAGACCATTATACCTTGTTGCACGAGCCAGCTGCTCAACTGTACTCTGGTTGACCATGTGTTCAAGATTAGGGGCCTTGAGATTTCCCAGGTCTCCATTGTGGGGATAATTAGGCAGGCAGAGAGAGCTCCAGATTATATTCATTACAAAATTGATGACATGACCTCTAAGCCAATTGAGGCCCGGCAGAATCTTGGCAGACAGAAAGTCAAGCAGGATATGACTCCACTGCCAGTTGGAGTATATGCCAAAGTGTTCGGTGTCCTCACGAGCTCCAAGGGAGCAACAATTCTTGAGGTACTGAAAATGCACGTCCTTGAGGATATGAACGAGTTCACCACGCATATTCTGGAGGTAGTCAATTCACACATGATGCTGGATAAAGCGCACCAAGAGTCCTCTGAGGAAAATGTGCCTGTGGCTCCATCAAAAATGGATGAGGCCCCTGGGTTTTATGACTCCTGTCACTTTAACTTCATCGTGAAGGAAGTGCTGCTTTTGATTCAGGAGTGCCCTCTACTGGAAGGGAAAAGTGTCCCTGAGCTACAGACTGAACTCGGCACAGTGAGTGGCAAGGCTATCCAGCAAGCAATTGATTACCTGACAGTTGAAGGCCACATTTATCCTACTGTGGATCTGGAGCATTTTAAATTTGCTGGTTGAAACAGTGAAAACAACTTTTCATTTTCTGAAGATTCTTGCCTCCAGCTGTGGGCAATTTTGACCTGTTTACTTTTAGGAAGTAGGATCTTTCAACAAAAATCTCAACTGGCATCCTCTGACAACTTTTCTAAGTGCTTTGAACTTTTCTGGTTTTCTAACTATATTTGAAACTCAGAGGGATACAGGAATGGATAAATTGACTGGAATTTGTGGGATTTATCAAGCAGGATTCTGAAAAAAACTCTACAAAAGATGCATTTGGGAGAAAAGTGCTACAGAAAAAAATAGAATTTATTATTGTGAGGAAGTTTCCTTTACTGAAATACCTGTATATATATTAAAAAAACCCACAACAAACAAAAAAGCTAGATGTCAGAGAGAAAGTCAAAAGAGCAAAAAACAGTTTATATTTTATTTTCATACTAGTCTTATTTTTCATATTTGGATTTAACTTGTTATAGTAATATTTCTTGCTAAATATAGTAATTTATTAAGTGAAATGTGCTAAACAGTAGCTCATAATTTCAAATGCATTTGAAACATTGAGTGATTTGCTCTTATTAACATAGATTTGTTATCTTCAAATAAGATCACACTATATTTAAATCAATCATTTTTGTAGGGTTGTCTTTCAATTCATTTTTTCTTGAAATGTGTTCACTTTTAATGGTTTTCAAATATGAAATGATACCTGGATTAAATGACTATTGTAATTACACAGTACATGAATACCATTCTTTCTCTTAAGTTTGATGTGCTAGTGTATTATCTATATTATTAAATGCTCAGTTTTATGTAAAATGGTAGTTTAGTTAGAGGTTAGGCAAACAGAAGATCATTATAAAGTTTTGTAAGTTTAACAGAAATTTATTCAAATGTTTTATTACAGTTTTGACAATTGCAACTTGATTTTGTAATTTTTTTGCTAAGTACATTTGAGTGTTTTATATCCTTGAGGATGGGTAGTTTTTCATGTAGAATAAATTTTTTCTGTCCTGTACATAATACCAATAGCATTTTATACCTTAATTTTAATACATTTTGGTGTAAACTTAATTAGTTATGTGAGACTTAATAAATATTAAAATAAGGTCTCAGTTGCTCATAGCCTTTTCATATAGTATCTCTCAAAGTTCTAGTTTTCATAATGTTAGGGAATAAAAATATGAAAATTTTGAATATATTTGTATATATTTTTTTCATTTAGACAGGTGTGGGTGAGAACATGCGCCTGTGTGTTTGTGTGTGTGTGTGTGTGTTTGTGTAGCCTAGTAAAAGTGAAGAATATCATTTGTCTTAATTGGGCTGTAAAAAGAGGGCACAAAATAATAGGATCTCTTACTTATTTACATACCATTGCCAATATTCTGTACTGTCAAAAAAACTATTAAAAATGGCCTGTTGTTACCAATTTTTTTGAAAACTGACTACCAATATTGGAGACTGACTCTGTTGCCTTCACACTGAGCTATTTCTTTTGCAAAATTTTTTTTGAGACTGCATTACTAAGTTGCTACGTTGCCACGTTGCCAAGCCTAGCTCAAACTTGACTATCTTTCTACTTCAGTCTTTGAGACTGCTGAGATTATAGGCACATGCTATCATACCCAACTGTTACTATTTTATAGATGAGGAATTTAGGTTGAGAGAGGTAAAGTAATTTGCTCCATTATAAGGTTATGTGCCTAGTCCCTGCCAACACTCCAACAGAAACCATATTTACTTGGAGCCTGGATACTTAAGAGCTACTTTGCATTGCCTTACAATGAGAAAAGTCTATTAAAATATTCTTTTACTCTTGTCATAAACATATATATTGCCATTATTTCTTTCATTAAAAAATATAAAGGAGCCCTGTGGGCCCGCCCTGCCACCTGGAAAGTAGCTGAAGCCTGCATCAGGCATAAACTGCCTGGAAACTCCCCCAAGGGCCTGGCCTGCCACCAGGAACATCAGGGAAGCCTGCCTCAGGCATAGGCTAACTAGAACCTCCCCCATGGACCCGCCCTGCCACCAGGAACTTAGCAGAAGCCTACATCAGGGGTAAGCTGCCTGGAACCTCGCCTGTGGGCCTTACCTGCCACCAGGAACATTGAGGAAGCCTGCCTTAGCCATAAACTGCCCCGAACCTCCCCCATGGGCCCAAACCTCCCCCATGGGCCCGCCCTGCCACTGGGAATGTAGCAGAAGCCTGCTTCAGCATAAGCAGCCTGGAGCCGCCCCTGTGGGCCCACCCTGCCACTGGGAACAAATCAGAAGCCTATGTCAGGTGTAAGCTGCCTAGAACCTCCCCTGTGGGCCCACCCTGCCACCAGCAACATCAAGGAAGCCCACATTAGGCATAGGCTGCCTGAAACCTTGCCTGTGGGCCCGCCCTGCCACCAGGAACATAGCAGAAGCCTATATCAGGCTTAAGCTGCCTGGAACCTCAAACATCAAGGAAGCCTGCCTCAGGTGTAAGCTGACTGGAACCTCCCCTGTGGGTGCACCCTGCCACCTGGAACATCTCCGAAGCCCGCCCCAGACTGAAAACTGCCCTGGACTGCTTCTGCTGGGCTCGCCCTTTCACTTATATAACATCAGAAGACCTCAGAAGGCTCCAGTTAGGGTGAAGAAATTTGGAACTTTGCTCCCAGGTGGTGAACCTCGGACTACAGCTGATTAACTGTATCAGTGTGGTGAGTATGCCCCTAAAATAGAGGTAGACAGTGGATGAATAGAGCCAGTAGTAAAACCCCCTCCAACTAAGTATAAGACTTTGGTGAGTCTGAAAAGAGTGTGCACGAACCCATCCTGCACATATAAAACACCAGGCAGAGAGAAAATGACAAAACAAAAATCCAAAATGCAGTCTCAAACATAGAGTTCACCAGAAGCAAGTACAGGAGACATTGAAATAGAAGTCCCCAAAAGTAACAAACTGGGAATCTCTGAAAAGATAGTGAAATAAACAAACAACTGCATCAGGCTATAAAGGAAATCAAATTAGAAGTACTCTCCCATGTAAAGATAGAAATAACAACTTTAGTAAAGTAGTTGTTGAATGCAGCTAAAGAAGAAATAGACAAAAAAGTACATGAGCATGGGAAACTGATTGAAACTTTGAATGAACAATATAGAAAACAAGCAGAGTTCATGAAACAAACTCAAAGAGACATCCAAGAAACAAAAACTTCTATTGAAAGCATGCAAAACCACCTAAAGGAAGCTGAGGATAGGATTTTGGACCTTGAGGACAGGATCGCAATTAGTGATCAGGAAAGGATAGAACTTTTAAAAATAACAAAGCAGCAGGAAATGACAATCCAGAAGTTTCATGATGATGCCAAGAGCAACAATATAAGAATAATGGGCATTAGCAAAGATAAAGGAGTCCAGGCAAATGATAGACGTAAAGTATTTACAGAAATAATAGCAGAAAATTTCCCAAACATGGGGAAAGAAACTGATATGCAGATTAGTGAGGCATAAAGAACACCAAACAGTTACAACCAACATAAATCCACACCCAGACACATAATAATTAAGATCTCAGACATGCAGCATAAAAACAGAATACTAAAAGCTGTCAGAGAAAAGACACAACTCACCAAGGAAAGCCCATTAGAATCACGGTGGCTTTTCAGCACAAACCCTCAAGTCAAGAAGAGCTTGGAGTGATGTATTTCAAGCCCTGAAAGTAAACAGCCTTCAACCCAAACTGATGTACCCAGCAAAAAACAGATTGACAGAATGGACCAAGAAACAGGATCTCACAATATTCTGTATACAAGAAACACATCTGGCCCAAAAGGAAACTCATAGATTAAAAGACAAAGGATGGAAAGCAGTATTCCATGCAACAGGAACCCAGAAAAAAGCAGGGGTAGCTATTCTATTTGCAGACGTGAACTTCAAACCTAAAATGATTAAAAGAAGGTCACTACATACTTGTCAGTGGAAAAATTCAAGAGGAAGAACTAATAATTATAAATATATATGCACCAAATACAGGAGCACCCAACTACATAAGACAGATACTAATGGACATGAAAAACCAAGTACACAAGAACACAATTAAAACAGGAGACCTTCACAGCCCATTGTCACAAAGAAATAGATCAACTAGATAAAAAGTAACAAAGAAATAAAAGAACTGAATCATACCTGTGAGCAGTTGGACTTAGTAGAAGTTTACAGAGTGTTCCACCCAACCACATCACAATACAAATTGTTCTCAGCTGCATGTGGGACATTCTCCAAAATAGACCATATATTATCCCATAAAACATTCTTAAGTAGATGCAAAGGTATTGAAATCATACAATGCATAATATCTGAACGTAGTGCATTGAAACTGGAAATTAATGGCAAAAGAAGTTGTAAAACCTGCAGAAATATATGGAAATTAAATAACAGCCATTTGAACAACCAGTGGGCTACAGATAAAATTAAAGAAGAAATAAAGTAATACCTACAGCTCAATGAAAACACATAAACAATATAATGTAATCTATGGGATGCAATGAAAGTGGTATTAAGAGGGAAATATATAGCAATAAACTGTCATATCAAGAAAACCGAATGTGCAAAAATAAACAACCTAATGCTCCATCTTAAGCTTTTAGAAAAAGAAGAGCAAGCTAATCCCAAAGACATAAATATTAAAACAGAAACACTACATGCTGAAGACTGAAACTAGATCCAACACTATCACCATGCACAAAACTAAATTCTAAATGGATCAAAGACCTAAGCATTAGAACAGAAACACTAAATCTACTGGAAGACAACGTAGGTAGAAGTCTTGGAGACATAGGGATAGGCAGAGAATTCATAAACAAAAACAAACTGCACAGGAAACACTTCAAAGAATCAACAAATGGGATCTCATATTATTGAAAAGTTTCTGCAATTCATAGGAAATCACCAACAGTGCGAAAAGAAAACCCACAGAGTGGGAAAGAATTTTAACCAGCAACCCCTCAGACAAAGGACTTGTGTCCAGAATATATAAAGAATTGAAAAACATCAACCCCCTCAAATTCAAAGACCCTCTCCAAAAATGGGCAGCTGAGAGGAACACATAGTTCTCAGAGAAGGATATACAAATGCCAAATAAAGACATGAAGAAATGTTCACCATCACTGGTCATTCGAGAAATGCAAAATAAAAGAACATTGAGATTCCACCTCACTCTGGAAAGAATAGCTGCCATCAAGAAATCAACTGATAACAAATTTTGGTGAGGCTGTGGGGAAAACGAACACTGTTCCACTGTTGGTGGGAATGTAGACTGGTGCAACCATTATGGAAATTCAGATGGAGAATTCTCAGAAGACTAGGATTGGAAGCCCCATTCAATCCAGCTATCCCCCTCCTGGGTATTTTTCCCAAAGAACTGAAGAGTTCATTTCACAGTGATATATGTGCACCCATGTTCATAGCTGCACAATTTGTGATAGCTATATCCTGGAAACAACCAAGATGCCTAGCTACTACAGAGTGGATGAAAAATATGTGGCATTTTTTACAATGGAATATTACTTAGCTATAAAAAGGATGATCTTAAGACCTTCATAGGTAAATGGAGACAACTTGAGACTATCCTCATTAGTGAAATAAATAAGAATCATATTTATAAATATCACATTGTGTTTCTAGTGTAAAAAGTAAATAAGAACTACAAGTGTAATAAAAACAAAATGTGTAATTGCTGTTGTAAAAAAGAGAGGAAAAGAAAGTGCTCTAAGGGATATAACTGCTTGTATGTTTGAGTGTGTAAAATAGATGACCATATTGCTGAATCTTTGATGAATGTTTGAGCAGAACTGTTTGTAATCTGACTGTTTGAATATTTACTATGTACCCTTTAACTTTTTAACTTGAACAACTACATCCAACATGACAATGTTTAATTTATAAACTTGTGATTCTTAGTGGGGTTTTTCTCATTTTCCTTTTTTTCTTTCTTTCTTTTTGAATTCTGTATTGTTGCTACCCTTTTTTCTGTTTTGCTTTTTTTCTTCTCTTTATATAAAGTTTTTAAAATCTATAATGTTTATTGTAAAAAAAAAGTGGAAATAAGAAGTGCTATAAAAGATATAGCTGCATGTATGTTTAGGTGTGTGCGATTGATAACTGTATTTCTAGGTTCTTGTTGGATTGTTGAACAGATCTCTTTGCACTCTCACTGCTTGAGTGTCCATTTTGTGTACTTTAATTTTGTAAGTTGGAAAACTATTTCTAAAAGAACAATATGTAATGTATCAACTAGTGATTTCTTACTGTTTATCTTTTTTTCTTGAAATTCTGTAATATTTCTATCCTGTTTCTGTTTTTAATTAATTGGGGGCATATAAGTAAGATTAAGTTTTAATTCTATTGAGAGATATTACATTGAAATCATTAGTATTAAAATGAGATATTTTCCTGCAAAAGTAATTATACCATTTACAATACTCTTCACAATCTCCTCAGCTATTTGAATTAGTTATTTCATGTGTTATAATTTTAACAACTTTCTTAAATCTCCCATAAAACTATGAAGTATCATTCATTTTGTTTGATGTTCCAGTGATTTGAGTCATAGTATGAAGTTATACATGAAAATAGTATACCATTACAGGGAAACAATCCTTTTCACAGAACACATAACCCTCTATAGTAGCCTTTAGTACTGCACAAATAGTACCAAATGGGATGACATGACTAACACTGAATTCCTTCAGAAGAGACCAATTGGGTTTTGTAGTATAGAACTTTCTAATTTTAGTTTTAACTTTGAAAAGTAGGTATAATATGCACAATTTAATAATAATAATAATAGACATTTATTTAGTACATTCTATTATGTCTGTATTATATATGATGCATTGAAATCATCTGCCCTCCAAATCTTTAGGTTACATCTACATGAAATGTAACTGAATACTTAAGAGTCTGAATATCTTGTTTATGGATAAAGCTTAAGGTTTTGAAAAACTGAAAGATTGATGTCCCTCTATCCCTCTACCATCACCTACTGCACTGATTATAAAGAGTCTTTAGAGAAAATATCTCATTGCACTGTATGATTACATGCCTCAATAGAATAGTAGCTCACTGACAATTATCATTACAATGTCATATTGATTTTTTCTCATTTCCATTAGGCATGCTAACATACAATGTGTTTAAAAAGGAATTTCCATATATATTGCAGATGTGACTGGTTCTGAATAGTTAATTTTTAAAATATTTTCTTCAGTGAGCTGATAACTGTTTTTTTATTGGTACCAACTAGTATTTGCTTAGAAATAAACTTTTGCTATAGCAAAAAGCTTTGCCTTGGGTAGATGTGGAATAGTTTTAAAGACTGGAATAGAAATAATCATTAAAAATTATATTTAAATAGGTTTGACTGGGGATATAACTCTGGTACAGTGCCTGACTGTCAAACCCAAGCCCTGAGTTTGATTCCTGACACCCAAAAAACAAAAAAAAATCCACAACAACAAAATAGATGAAAATATATACAGTATAAGGGCTAGGAATGTATCTCAGTGTTATAACACTTGCCTAGCTTGCATGAGGACCTGGATTCAAATTCATATACTATAAACCCCCCTATACACATATGCACATGCATACATGCATGCACTCACACAAAAAAAATTGTATAGATTTTAGTCATTAATTCATAGAAAGTCTGCTGCTACATTTGTGTACAAAGTTCTTTGACTTTGAGAGGCAGCTGATGCTGTTACCCAAGCTAGTAAATTTAATTAAAATTAAATTAGCAAGCATTTTTTAGTATTGACTATATATACATATTTATTTAGTGATTATAACTCCCTCTGCAAAGTGTTCTTGGAAATAGAAAGAAGAATAAGATAATATACTGTCTTTAGAGAATTTATAATCCAGAATTATGTGTAAGACATGTGACATAAATCGTTTTGTCAGATAATAGAAGATATAGAGCACATGGGAATTGGAAGAGACAGAACTAGTATTTGTTTAGAGGATTTACAGGGGAAAATATTAATAACTCAAAATGACCATGTTGAAACTTGAATTCTTGGCGAAATAGTGTTGGGATATTGGCATACGTGGTATACGGCCTGTATCTGGAAACTCACTTTAAGGCTAGATCAGAATGTTGGGCCAAAGGATTTAAAGGTGTTCAGTAGTTCAGGGGAACATTTTATAGAGAAGTCTTTTTGTTTAGTGCAATTTAATGTGGCATTTTATAAAATGTGCAAGATAAAAGAATGAGGCTATAAAAGACCCCATTTGGAAGTTTCCAGACACATTAAAGGTAATTGAGGTTAGAGTGTTAGCATAGACAGTGAAAAAGAAGGAAGGGGTATTTGGAGAAGTTATTCTAGAAGTACGATATTCATTACTAGAGTCCAGAAAGTCAGATCAAGTGCTTTGTGATCTGTCTTTCAGACTTCTGCTGTACTTAGGGTTTAATCTCCTGCCTTCTGAGCTTGCTTAGTCAGCTCCTGTACACTGGTCTGACAACTCCTGAACATTCCAAACCAGTAGCTAATACTGCAGGACTCAGTTTTACCATAGTTCAACTGAGGAAGACCTTTCTTGATTCCTACAGGGCTCTGCTCAAATACCACCTTTTACAAAAGATCTTTCATTGAGCAAACATTGAAAATAGCATCTTAGAACTCCTTTTATTCCATTTCTCAAGTGTTGTCTTCATTGTATCAAAACAGTCATTTATTATATTGCTGTTAATCATCTTTCTCTCTCACTTTAGATGTTAAAGTCCATGAAGGGAAGGGTTTAGTTTTGTTGCCTCTTTTATCTCTGCCACCTGAAACACTTGGTGATACATATTTTTTTCCAAAAAACTTGTTGAACAATTGAACAGAATAAGTGGAAAGGTGAAACAGAATGAGAGATCAAACATTTCTGTGTTACTGGAAATCTGAAGGATTCAAAGGGCAATAATATTATTAACAATATCAGTAGCAATGGATGAATTCATTTAGGAGAGTAAAAATAAGGAAAGATAAATTCTGGCCTAAGCATATGATGTGGATGAAAAACAACCAAGGCAGTGCTTTATGAGAGATCAAAAATATGAAGAGAGAGTTTCAGGTGAAGATTTCTGAGTCATTCTCATAGAGCCAGAACTTGAATCAGTGAGAATAGAAAAAAAGAATGAGAAGAAATATTAAAACAAAATTTTCAGATTTGGAAACCAAAATTTCATTTTGAATAATGTTTTAAATATGTGAATTTATTTATGTCTTTTTTTATCATTTAGCTGGGTTAACAACTTTGGCCATGAAGGACTTGGACTGTTACTGGATGTGCTGGAAAAGCTTCTGGACAAAAAACAGTAAGAATAATATTTAGAAAAATTTGCCAAAGAAGAAACGTTTTAAACATGACATGATATTATTTTTTTTCGACTTAGGCAAGAAAATATCGATAAGAAGAATCAATATAAACTAATTCAGTGCCTCAAAGCATTTATGAATAATAAAGTAAGTAATATTTATTTATGCCTCTGCTACTAAAGAAGAGAACTTGCCTGACACTATGAAAGTATAAAACAGACAAATTGTAGATGTGCATTCAGTTTACAAAAGGGCCTTTATGATGCAAATAATCATATACTTTATTTAAATATTATTTAAAATAATCTTTGCTTCACACAATGTTTATTGGTAGACTTTTCAGTCATGCAAACATATTCTTCTTATTACCTAATTAGGTAACACTTCCTTTTCTTTTATAATGGTAGGAAAATTTCAGTGTCATGACCTGAATGCCATTTCCATACTTTTTAATTTATTGCAAAGGTAAATTAAGGGGTAAGATTGGACTTTTTTTCTAAGAATATTGTAAAGTTAAGATTTATCTTTCTAGCTGGGGATATAGCTTAGCGGCATGGCGCCTGCCTGGCAAGCACAAGGTCCTAAGTTTGATACCTGGTATTAAAAAAATGGATTTACCTTTATTTTGTGTTCAATAAATGTTGACAAGTTAACATACATGAATGATATCTGGAAGATAAAAGAGGATTTTGTTTTGGTGCATGTACAGCACTAGGGAGAAACATAGAAAATCGGAGTATTTTTGCTATTAATTTAGGAGTTATGTGCTTTATATAATTCAATTACATAATTACCTAGTGTTTTAATAACTTAAAATACTTAATGGGAAAAATAATTATCTTAATAGAAATAATTATAACAATGGCATGATACTTGCCATATGTGACGTTTATAGCTACTGCAGTAATATTGTGGCTTGTGCAATAAGATTATGTATTTAAGTAATGTACAGTCTTTCTTATGCATATGGAATTATGCATCACTATATTTATGAGGTACACATTTGTATCAGCAAAGAATATTGACACATGCCCTGGCTGCTTGCTAGTAGACTCCTGCACAGTATATAGTTATCGTGGTATTTTTTAATCTTTTCTTATAGAAACATTGGTATTAGTACAGAATTTCTCAACTTCTATAATTTTAGTCATTGTTTACAAGTTATACAGAATCTTATGCCTAACAAGAAAGCACTTATTGTGCACTGCTTCTCAAAGTTTAGGATGGATATCTTTGTTAAATTGAGGGAAAGAATGACAAAATGGAAAGAACATAGTAAGAGAAATCAAAAGATATGGTTCACACTTTGCCACTAATGAGCTACTTTTGGAAACTAACTTGACCACTCTTAATCAGTCTTCCATCTCTGTATATTGAACTTAAGACACTTTGTTTTACATTCTTTTTGACTTGTGTTATTAACTTCTATAGCTTTCTAGGATGATCAACTAGTTATAATCAAGATAGTCACTAGAGAAATTTATTTTACCAAAATTTCCTTTAGAAACTTTCCCTGTAGGATATACTTTAAAGTACCAACATGTTTTTTTTTTTTAAGAGTTTTTCAGTTTTGAAGAACTGATGATTTTTATTTGTATAAGAAAGCTGAAGTTAAGTTTTAGTTAGGTCATCTTTATGTTTTACATATAGGTCCTCAGAATATGAATATGTTGATAGTTTAAGTTATAGGCATTTGAAACAATAGGCATAAAGATGTATCCAAGATAGAAAATATACAGTGAAATGTTCATTTCATGTTAGAATACATTGTCCAAATCTAGACAGTAAATGACTTAAAGAGAAATTATATTTTGTGGCTCCAAGGAATTTAGATTACTTCAGAAACTCTTTCCTTCTATGTAGTATATGATAATAGGATCATAAAAAGCAAATCATTTTTCCTTAACTTCTAGGACCATAATATTGCTCTGATGTTTGGACTGAATGATTTTTCATGTCTCTATATGCAGTGTATCCCTACATTAGAAACTATTATTAATAAATAAAATCTCAAAAAATAAATTATTTCACCATCATTCTAATTGACTTCTAAAACGGTTTTATTTTGTAACCAAGTGGTAATAATCTAGCTCTCAGATTTATACATGTGCTTTTTAAAAAAATACATGTGCTTTTTACTTATATTTCTTCCTTTTATTATGTATATACATACCCCTTTTGTTTTCTTTGCTTCTTTCTAGTCTTTTTTCATCTTTTCTTGTCTCTGCGTTTCCTTATTTGATAGGATCCATGTTAAAGTCACATTTCGGAAAAAGACACTAAAAGAAGAGTTTTCCAGGAAACTACAGGAGCAGGAGGTGCTCTTTAAAATGACTGGGGAGTCGGAATACCTTAACCCATAAACAAAGCTGGATTTCCAAATTCTTTCTTATTTATAGTTTGCATTCCATTGGATCATACCACTGGAAACATTCTGTTGAGCTTGGCTTTTTAAATATGACATTCTGTTCTCTTCATCTTTTGCCACTATCTATATCAAATAGCTCACAGTCACCTGAATCACCTTCTAGGTGATTGTTTTGTTTTGTTTTGTTTTATGCAAAGATGAAGTAAAAGTGAACTGTGACTGATGCAGTAATTTCCTAAGATGATTTTATATTAACCTTAAACATTGTATTCTTTAGATACTGCTACTGAAAAAGTTAAGGGAATATTGTTCAGAGTTATTAAAAACTGTTACATCACGAAGTATTACTAAATCTTTTTACCTGAAAAAACATCATGCTTAGGAGCCTTAGCAATGATTTCCTCCTCTATAATCCTTTACAAGTTAAATTAAGAAAAATGCTGTTGTTCCTATGTTTGATACTTAACTACAGGTTAGCTTGAAATAGTAGTTTTGCTCTGATGAAACGTTGTCAGATTTCACCAATAGACTGTAAAATGAAATAACTTTATTTCATGAGAAATGTAACAAATACCCTCTTCGAATTAGATGGGAGAAAACATCACCTTCTTTAGTATGAGAAAAAAACTAAGTTTTAAGCTTTTTTTTTTAGCATTTTATTATCTATTTATTTTAGTGTGTGTGTGTGTGTGTGTGTGTGTGTGTGTGTGTGTGTGTACAGACATATAAGGGTTTCTGCCTAGAAAATAAATGAAGATGGTATCTTCTCTGCCTATTGACTGTGACCCTTAATAAAACTCAGGTCCTGTATCTTTGAGTTCATAGCCTTTGTAGAAAGGGAGAGGGCAAGAACAAGAAGGTGTGAAAAAAACACATCAAGGTTTATCAATTCTTTAACTGGTATATAGTTTTTAATTGGATGCTAAAAAGTTTTTTTTTGTTCAATTTAATTTACCATGCAAACTTAGTAGATAACTATGAATTTCAGACTTCATCAAGATACCCAATGACACAGAACTGTATTAGAAAATCACATTAGTATGTGTTTTACATGTTCTTCTTTGTTAAATAAATGTTGATTGTTCCCATATTTCTCTCAAATTTTTGTGGACATTGGAGGGTAGACTAATGGAGATCATATCTGAACAAGGAATGAAACCTCCAAGATATAGTCAGTTTGCATAAAAAACTGACTTACATTAGAGAACTAATTGAATTAAAAAGCATTTATATATTTTAAGTAAGTCTTTGGTGTGGTTGTAGGGTTTTTTCGAAAACCATTTTAGGTTGCTTTTTTAAGAAATAAAGATATGTTCCATAGACATTTTAATTTTGACTGAATTTTTTTTTCTTTTAGTTTGGATTACAAAGGATTCTAGGAGATGAAAGAAGTCTTTTATTATTGGCAAGAGCAATTGATCCCAAACAACCCAACATGATGACTGAAATAGTAAAAATACTTTCTGCTATTTGTATTGTTGGAGAAGAGAACATGTAAGTATTGGTATATTATATTTACTGCATAGAAAATGACAAAATGACACTTGAAATTAGTCTTACTTTGGTTCTATTTCTTTTGATAAATTACATGAAACAGTAATAGAGCTTAGAAAATTATTGATTGACATTTTTATCTTGTCTATTTATATTTTAGCATTTTTATTGATATTATGGAAACTAGGTTTAAACTAATAGATTCTTGATGGGAAATTCTTCAAAGATAAGTTCAAAATAAATGAATAGAATTTTATGTTGCCTAAAGTAAAGCAATCATTAGAAAAGTGGGCAAAGTTCAAGTTATCTTGACAAATACATAGGTATACATATATCCTATGCTGGGCGTTGGGCAATCTATTTCTTTAATCAGATTTACTTGATGCCCTTATTTTGTGCTATTACTTTGTAACAGAATGTATTTTACATGCATATAAAAATTGAAATGAAGAATGATTTGTAGCTGACAATAAACTAACTTCTTAGACATAAAGAGAAAAGGCTGTTGATGTTTATTAGGTGTGTGTGTGTGTATTTCAGTGTCAGTAAATGTTGTCAAACATGCATTGGATCATATCTTATGGAAATAATAGTGAACCAGAATTACAGTTTTAATTTGATGTCATTAACAAGTCCAGTTTATGAGAAACCACTGTGATAAAAACGACATTTGCTAAGGACATGAAATAAAGATTTCTTTTGAGCATTTTATGTGACAGTACTACTTTCAATTTAAATCAGAACTGGGCCATGCAAAGATTTAGGAAACTTTTAAGAATTGTTGGAATAAAATCAAATATTGTTTAGTGTTAGCTACTGTACTTAAAGGCCTAAAGACAACCATTACACAAAAATATGATCTTTAACTTTGTCTTTCTTAATGAGAACAAATGAGGTTACATATGCAAAAGTAAGATTTTCATAGGCATCAGAAAAATTGGTTCATGAGTAAGAAACATTGTTCTCATCATAAAATACAACCTAGCTATTATATTTATTATAATTCAATTATCACTTCAGATGTCATTTGATAAGAGTATCATACTATAAAATAATTAAAAACATAGGAATGCAAGTGAAGAAGAAAAATTGAGTTGAATTATGTACATGTAACAATTCCCCACAATTGTAATCATTATGTACTGCAAACATATACTAATAAAATTTTTTTAAGAAGTAGCAAACTTCAAAGAGGGAGGTTAGTTTGATGTTAGCATCATGTAGAGATAATTACTATTACTTTTATTCAGGTAAATAACTTTCTTGTACGTGTAGAGACGTGTGTTTACCTGAATTTCTTTTTAAAAAAGATCCTTATTCCATAATGAATTCTTTCTAATACTTTGTTTTTAAATTATATTAATATCTTTAGTAACAGATGAAAATTTTACAACTCTGAATTTTTAGATTTAATGTCATGTAATTGAGTGTGCTTCTCAGAGTATTCCCCAGAAAAAATTATTTTTCTTAATATTTTTCTATTTGAATTCTCACTTTGATGCCCTAAATTATGGAAAGCTCTAAATATTTATCTTTAGAAATATGTTTATGGGAACACAATTGTAAGAATTGTAATGGTCTTTCAATTGGAATTTTTTTCAAGATATCTATTTTACATTATAGTGTAAGTTAAAGACAGTACTGACCAGTTAATAACAATATAATATGTATTTGACGTTAACTTAGAGAGTAGATTTTGTATACCACATACACAAAGATAAGTATGTAAGATAGTACATATGTCATTTAGCTTGATTTCACTATGTCACAGTATATACATATTTTAAAACATAACATTGTTTTGAAATACCTGTATACAGTTTTATTAATTAAAACCATTGAATAATGATTTTAAAAATTGTTGTGGTCTATATAAACATCAACACCAAAAGACAAACAGGTAAGACTGAAGGAATATCCCATGCTACTAGTGTGTGTGTGCGCGCGCGCGCGCGCGCGTGTGTGTGTGTGTGTGTGTGTGTGTGTGTGTGTGTGAAGCGATTCTCATTTGTTTCTTTTTTACCCCTTTTTCTTTGCAGTCTGGATAAACTTTTAGGAGCTATAACTACTGCAGCAGAAAGAAATAACAGGGAACGATTTTCAACAATTGTGGAAGGATTAGAAAATCATGAGGCCTTACAATTACAGGTCAGTTAATTTTGTCTTAAATTACATCTAGAATTATATTTCAAACACTCATTTGTATGGTACCCTACTCCATTTTACATGGCATTTAAGTACAAAGGAATGTAAAAATATTTCCTCCTGTTCTCGAAATTTTATTTGTGAGAATAACAGTTTGTTTAAAATTAGGAAAATATTACTGAATTAGTGTGAATATGGTCCTTGTTTTAATAAAGTTGTTTTATTAAGAAAAAAAATAAATGTCTTTTCTTAGATGGTTATAGGGAATGACCCATTTTATGAAAAATAACTTTGTTCTTTAGGGTTGAGAACTCATTTTTATTGCCTATATTTGGCAAATTATAACATTTGGAATATCAAACTCATGTTTATTGCTTGTATTTACATTTAGTAAATTAAACATCTCAATTTGCATATGTCATTTGATTTAATTATCCAACTGAAGTTTGTATGTGTTATTATGATCTCCATTTTGCTTATGAGATACATAGGCTGAATGAGTTTAATTAACTTGTGTAAAGTCATTCACCTTGTAAGAGTCAGAATGTGATACCTGGTGTTTCTGGTCTATGGTCATAATCTCTTTCTTTTAGATATTGTATGCCTTTTAATGTAACATGGCAAACACTGTTTGAAAGATTTTTTTTGTACTGGAAATTGAACACGGGACCTTGTGCTTGTCAGATAGGCACTGTGCCCAGTGAGCTATATACGCAGCACTGAAAGCTTTTTAAAATTCCTTGTATGATCATTCAAAAGAGAATGTAGTTTCACCTTTATTTTTATCAAAGTCTTCAGTGTTGAGTGTTGAAATATTAAAATTTCTTATCTGATACGAAATTAACACAATTAATGTTTTACTTGCTTATTATGAAATATTGATATCTCTTCCCATCAGTGCAAGAGTCTGTCAGACAGATGAAATGCCTTGTATAAAAATCATCTCTAGTGTGGCAAAGTTATAAGATAACCTTTAATGATAGGCTTTTGAGTTAAATGAATTTTTAAAAATACAATTTTTCTTTTTTTCTTTTTATAGTATTTTTGTATTTATCATGAAATTTAGTTTCAATGAAAATTATACCTGTACTGAAAAATTGAAAACTCTCTTTTAGTTAACTTTTTGAAAATTTTGTCTTCGTTCCTAGGATTAGGCCTATAAATAAGTTTCAGTGATATTCAGGCATGCCTAAATTGGTGCATGTCTTGCAAAATTTATATAGGAAGAGGTGAAATACTTTCTTTTTATACAGTGTTCTCATTATATTTTATACTCAGTTTGCCATACTCTGGCCAACTATATTTACATATTTAAGGAAACTGTTTAAAACTAGATTTCTGTGAATTATGTATTGTCATCTCCAGTTTACTACTCTAGGGAATGAGTTTTCAGGAGGCTAAGTAATGCACTCAAAATCACATAGCTGTTAAGGAATGTTAAATGTGAGTTGAATTCAGATTTTATGATGGCAGTGTATATGTACTGCTTTACTTGTAACTTACAATGTTGTCTTTACCACAGTGTGATGGTATTGACATTTTCTAGCTCACAGCAAGTTGGTCAGAATGGAAATTTAAAAATGGCATATGTTTAATAAGAAACATGTGGAAAAATTATGAACATCTTGGTAACTACTCGAGAAATTAATGAATTTTGATTGTAGATATAAATATATGCAGATTACTATTTGAAATTTCAACTTTTTTTTTTTTTTTGTACCCGGAATTGAACTCTAACCTCATGCTTGCCAGGCAGATGCTTGTGCAGCTGAACTATATCCCTGGCCCTGAAATTTCAAACTTAATGAGTTACAAAAATTAGTAATTTGTCATATACAGGTCCTATTACTATTACAAGAATTGTGAAGTAGATTTACTTGGAGTATTTACAATGAATGAAAAAAAATCCTTTAAAAGTGCAAAAATATATTTAGGGTGCAGAAATGAATAAAGTTTAGCTCTGTTGTTTAAAGAAGATAATTACTGTTGTATTTTAAAGGAATGGCCTATTTCAGTAGTATCCTTATACTTCTCAATTGTTATAATAGTCTCAAGAAGTAGGTATGTTAAAATATAGGACTAATAATCTTTCAAAATAGTTATGCTTTAAGCATATTTGTGAATTTGCTATTGGTGTATTCTACCATGTCATATTAAGGCATAACTTTTGAGAGATCATTTATAAGAACACAAAATACCACACCTGATAAATAAGGAGGATATTTGTGGAAATGAGTTGATTAAATGTTTAGTGTTGAATGTATGCCTGGTATTACTTATGAAAATTATTCTATTTGTTGACAGTTTTATGTTGCAATTTTCCACGTATGTGTGTGTGTGTGTGTGTGTGTGTGTGTGTGTGTGTGTAGGAGTACTTAGGGTCTTACATATGCTAAGGAAGTGTTCTTAACTTTTAGTTACACTTGAACCTCATATTTCCACAACTTTAAAAGTAGATTAGTGTAAATGGGGAATTGCATAGTTATTTTCCAGAGTGTAGTCATTTTTTAGTACTTACAGAAAGTAACTTCTGACTTTAACTCGGTTCAAATTGGTTTCAAAGTTGAATAATTGTCAAATATGTCACTTTCAGTAAGGGAAGTCACCAAAGACCCTTACAATATAAAAAACAATGGCAAACATTTAAAACTCAACACATTGAGTTTTTCAGCACTATTTGGTGTTATTGATTGCTTCTTTAGTAGTGTTCTCTCTTTACTTTCATGATACTAAGCTTTTTTTTCTCTTGCTTCTGTTTCATTTAAAATTTCCTTTTTCTGTGTTCTTACATATACAGGGTATGAGAGCTTAACCCTTACTCCTTCCTTTTTTTCATTTTAATGATCAAGTGCAGTCTTATCCACTGTACTCACTTCGACTAGCATATGGAATGTCTCTCCCAGCACTTTCTATTTCAGTTTCTTCCTGACTCACATATCTCATAGTTAGCTGACCCAATTCAAGTTCTGCATTGTCCTTTAACTATATTTATTTCTCCATTCATCTGTCTTCTTCCTGTTTTAATCTTAACCCTAGTTAACCCTAGCATTAACTGCTATTAGGATATCTCAGAAATGTAATAGTTGTCTTTGAATCCACCTTAAAGCCATTGCCATCCTCCATTCCATCAGTAACCCAATCCTATGAATTCTACTTCCATCCGTGCCATAATGTCCACCCACCCTGACATTTTAAAATTGCAGGCCACTGTTATATTTCATTATAGTCCTAGCCTCCACAAAATACTTCATGTTTTGGCTGTTGCAACTTTTCTAAACTTATATTTCACTACTTTTCTATCTGTACTTCTTGATTCAAGCATAGTTTTTTTTTTTTTTTTGCTTCCTCTGGGATGGAACTCACAACCTCACATTAGCAGAGTGGGGCCTTAGCCAACTAAGCTAAACCCCAAAGCACAAGCATACTTTTTTTTTCTCAACACTTTATACTGTTTTGTGTCTCTGCCTCCTAACTTGGTGAATGACTTCCTCTTTCCTGAAATCATTCTGCTTTTTGACTTTATTAACTTGCTCTATAGTTTTGTATCTTTCTTGGTAGGTATTTATTTTGATGTGTGCCATTTTTTTCCTATTTCCTGCTGGGATTGGATAAAGAAAGACCTTGTTAATGTCAACAGACTATTTAATAAGGTCAAGGGTATGACAGTGTCAATAAAATTTAAAAAACACAATTTATCACAACTAAAGGCAACATGGATAATGTAAAAATACTCCACATTTGGCAGTTATTGTACTCCGTACCTGTATGAATTGTGATCAGAGAGGTAAATGTTTATAAAATTTCTAAGCCTATGAGTTAAAATAACAGAAGAGGTTCCAGGTTTTCCAGTTATTGTGTGATGATACTCATGTTTAAATGTTTCTCTCTAAATATCAGTGCATATAAATGAAATGTATACAATATAGAATTGTCCTGCTGAATGCAAATATTGATAGTGATTATATTTACTCGTTAAATGTAAGCATAGTGGTCATATGCTACCATTTATGATTAAGAAATAAAATTTACTGATTTCCTATGATTTCTAAAGTTTGATTTTCATGGAATCTGCATTAAAAAGTGAGAAGAATATGGCAGATCATTTTGAAATTTAAAGCCATTTTATGAAACTAGGGAAGAGAAGGCATCTGAATAATGGACTTTTGATATTAAATTCAAAGGCATTTGTTGTCTTCCTGCTGTAAAGAACAATTACATTCAACAAAACTGAATCCTAGAGGAAGAGGGAATCTAAAGTTAAAGGTCATGAAGCCTGATTTCTAGTCTCATTATTGAGGTTATTAGCTATGTGACCTCAGGAAAATTACCTGATTTCTCTAAGATTTTTAAAATTTATCATTAAAAGAACTTACTTTCCCAGAGTATTTTATATTCTTGGAGTTTTAGCATCTCATAATTTTTTACTTTATGTTTCTGGAGCTGGATTATTTCTTTCTTTGGGGGTGGCATTCAGTTTTGCTTTTGATTTGGCATATTTATTACAACAGACACAACTCAACGTCTGACTAGCTTTTGTTTTCACTTTTCCCACCCACAACCATGTTTATTGGGCCATTTCCTAGTAGTTGAACAATCAATGAATGTACTTTCAGAACACATGCCCAGTGGTACTTTTTAAGTCCATTCTTAGAGGGTGGAAATGTATTTCAATAATTTATACAAACAAGTGGATTATGCTCAATCATTGCAATTTTAAGCTTCTGTACACAGGAATTATTTAGGAATGAGTTTTGTACTTTTTTGGAGCTTAGGTTTTAAAGATTAGGATAAAAGTATTTTTTTTCCTAAAGGTTCCAGTGCAGTGCTGTTTAATCTAAATGTTCTGTATTGTACTGTGTGCATGCTGTCCAATATGGTAGCTATGAGCTCCATGCAGATTTTGAGTATGTGAACTATGATTAGTGAAACTAAACAGTTGAATGCTTATTTTATTTGTTATTAAATTAAACTGTGATGATAGGTGCTGTTGTGTGTATGTGTGTATTCACATGTTTGTGCATGTATTTGCATGCATATGTGTACTGAGAGGATCAGGGCTGAAATTAAAGGAGAGAGATAAGAAACCATTATTTCAGATTATCAGTGTCTATCCATACGTTACTGCTCAGAATGTGCATTGAGTTTTAACCCAATTCAATAATTGTTCTCTGAAATACTTCAGATGTCTTTTTTACTCCTCACATTCAGATAATATAAGTATTTCTGAAAATGAGTAATACTCTAGCAGATTGTTAGAAAAGGATGTAAAAATATAATTATTTAACTTATATTTTTTGTAATTAATTATACTTCTGTTAGAATTTTGTGAACACTAAAGGGTATATTGATAAAGCTTTGCCTTATTTAAACTACTGACTTAAGTATATCTCCTAATTATTTAATGATGTGGTTAATAGATTCAAGTTGTGTTTCATATTCAACTATAAATGTTTTATGTGTAATGGAAGAGCATTTGCAACATTTATTAAATGTAAAGTTTTATGTTAGTATGTTCATTAAGTTTAACTTTTACTGTTTTCATTGTCTCTCAGGCTAAATACTTTCATTTGTTTAAAGGTACAGTTACAAGATGATTAACTTGTTTCTTATGGAATGTTTTCTTTACTTGTAGGCTATTAATATATGCCATTAAACTAGAATTTCTTCTGGCAAAAAGAACCCTAACAGAAGGCAACTTTTTTCTCTATTAATTTCAGATTGGGCATCTACTTTGGCTTATTCCGTCATGTCATAGTTGTAACAATAGTTTTAACATAGTTGTAACAGTCGTAATAACTCAACCAAATGCAATAATATAGCACTGTACACAATATGCAAATTTATATAAATATTGATACAGTTTGCCCAAATTTTTATTGTAGATAAGGTCATGAAAGTAAGTTGTAAAAAATCATAAATTACTCTGTATGCAATATACCTTTTAATCTTTTCTTTCTACCTTGGAAAAAACCCTCTTTCATAGTGATAGGTCTGGAGAACTGGGTGTGGTGGTACAGACTGGATTTGGGATTGTGAGGCAGGAGAATCACCACCATTTCAAGAGAAGCCTGGGCTACATAGTGAATTCAAGGCCAGCCTGAATTGGGATGAGACTTTGTCACAAACAAACAAACAGTTCTGGAGAAGACAATGAAAATACTTTGGAAATATTTTTGTGCTTATATTTTTTCTATACTTGATTTATTTACATTCTTTCTGTAAATAATCAACATTTTTACTAAATCTGGTATTTTTTCAGAAGTTCCCTTGAATTCAGCTCTTTGAACACTCTGCTACTCACTACATTAATTAAAATTAATCAATTAAAATGTGTAGTACTTATTAAACACAAATAGCTCAAATTAAACTATTTGCTAGTTGCCTTAGATTTGATTAGCATTTTCAAAAATACCTTTGTTGGATAATGAATGAAAATTAACATCTTGTTGATTCTTGTCAAGTTTATATTTTCCACAAAGTAAGTCCTCTTTTATGATAGCAAAATTCAAAATCAGAACACTAGAAAAGCCACACTCATTTCTAATATCAATATAATTAATGAAACATGTTACTGGAAAACACACCCTCATATATATTCTATTATGTAGTGCATATTAGTATTGACAGTGGTTTCTAGTTGATATTAATTGATTTGCATTAATTTTTTACACAAAAATTAACTTTTTATACCATGTTAATTTGATTATGTATTTTATTCTCTATTTTTTCCAAATTCATTCCAAAAAGAGGACTGAAAGAGTATATATCAATATAATGATTTCTCCAAGTTATCACTGTTCCTTATTAAATATTTGGGTACTTTATAATTTCATTTGATTTATTTTAGAAAAGTATTTGTAACTTTGGAGAAGTGAGTCCAGTGGTACTCTGATGAGAGATGCTTATGAAAGTTACATTTAATAATCATTTCAAAAACTCTATGTGCATACTTTCTGAACTCTGAGTTTCTCAGTGGGAGTTTAATGTTTTTCTGTTAAAGCATGCACATTTGACCATCCATCATCTCTTTGTTAGAATTAGTTTGAACATCAGAAACTGTTAATTTTGTTGTTTACAATCTAAAGATGATCATCATTGTACATGTAGAAATATTTGCATTTTCTTATTTCATTGTTATATATATATATATATATATATATATATATATATATATGCCATTAGTGAATGCATTATTTGGATGTATTAAGTAAATAGTTCTTTATTTTATCTAATCAAAATTTCCTATCATTGCAGGTGGCCTGCATGCAGTTTATAAATGCCCTTGTCACTTCTCCGTATGAACTTGATTTTCGAATACATTTAAGGAATGAATTTCTTCGTTCTGGACTAAAAGCAATGTTACCAGTAAGTTGTGTATGCACATTTATTATGCTGATGTACTGTACCTTTTTTTCCTGTTTGGATAAAAATATATTTTTCAACCAGAGTATACACATGTGCCTTGCTATTCTTTTTTGGTGAAGAATTAGAAATTTTGTAAGCTTTTATATATTGCAGTAATACCAGTTTCATTATATGAGTGTTGATTTATGATTTAAAATTCAGATATTAATATGTAATGTGTTTTGCATTTTTTGACTTCTTCAAGTCAATAGGGAACTTGTTTGAATTTTGACTATTGAGAACATAAAAGGTTATGTTTCTAAAGAAAAAATTTTATTTCTCAAAACAAATGTAAGTATTATAATTATAATGTTGAATATTTTTGGAAAAATATATTATCTGTATCTAGGATAATAGAGCACATTCTAATAATATAGCTACTGTGGCCTATGTTTTATTAAGCATATTACAAGAACATTGACTTTTTAAAAGACACAGATATTGTTAAAAGGTGACACAAGGTTAACTGAAAATTGAGAAATAAAAATTAGTAAAGTTAGCTGATAAAGAACTAGTAAGTGTATAATGTGCATCTGTAAATTTTGATTAACTACTCTTCACTGAAACTGATTATAAGTTGTCTGATTGGATCTACCTGGTTTCAGAAATTTATATATCATAGTAATCTTGAGTGGTTCTATAATTCTTGATTTCTAAAAACCAAGGGATTGGCTACACTGATCACAGTAACATTTTAAACACATCTAAAGATTGAATGTGCAGTTAACATAGGTAAGTGCATGATTATAGCATTTATAGCATATGCTTATTCTTGTTTTATCACTAATTTCTTTTTCTGCAAAGCTTCTGGCCTGAGAAAGTTAGAGACATTCTTGTCTAGTTCACTTTTGAGTTGCTTTTTCATTGGTTTCCCTGCTTGTTCTTACTGTACCATTTCTCTGTTTCTAGGAAGGTACTGTCTGGAGACTTGCTAGCTTCAGGGACTCTAGCATTCTGTACTCATTTACTAGTATGACATATTTTGTGCTTGTTGCTATTACTCTTCTTGTCTTTCATTTCATTTATTTATAATTGAACATATTTTATACTAATAAATGGTTATTTAAGAAATCTGTGATTCTCATTTTTATTTATCTTGGTTCTCATCATTTTTGGGAGGAGTGGTTTTTTGAGACAGGGTTTTGCTGTATAGTTCAGGTTGGCCTTGAACTCAGGGTGATCCTCCTACCTCAGCCTCATGTGTACTGAGATTACATATGTGTTATACCATGTCTGGAAATTCTCATCATTTAAAAAAATGGTAGACAATATAACTCTTCTCCTTACCTTTTGCTCTTTTGTCTGAATGTATTACTGCCTTCCAGGCTTAGTGATCTCATGATATGTTGCTCATTTGGTTATACTGACAACTAAGATTTTGAACTAGTATTTCTAAGCTGTGCTGTTCCATTGACTGTATAGCCCTATACAAGGCCTTTTATAGGAGGAAGTACTTCTTATTATATGTATTCTTCCTGAACTCTTCATGGCTGTAGCTTCTCCCTGGTGTTCCTGACAATGAGTACTCACCTTGTGTCTGTGGAAGCAGGTTCTTCTTCTTAGGAGCCAGCTGAACTTCTAAACTGCTTTTTGTTTTGTTTTCTGTTCTTTTCTGCACTGTACTCTATTTCTCCAGCTTCTCTGTAGTTTCTAGTTTTCTTTTTATCTCCTCCTGATTTCTGGAATCTACAGGTACTGTTTTTTATTTTCTCCAAGTTACTATTTTCTAGGTGTCTGGATTCTGGGTTCTGAGAGGCTGTATTTTTCTGCTGATCTCTGCTCTGCCATTTTTATTCATCTGCCTTTCATTTAGTTAAATAAGTAAATATTAGGTAAATCAGATATACGAAAGAGCAGTATAATGAGAAGATACATTTTATCTTCTTTAAAAGCCTGATGAGCCCTTTTTAATTCATTGGAAAGCTTGACTATTAATGGCTAGTAATCACTAGTGTACTGATAATGAGGTTTGATTTCCTTTACAGTGTACTGTATTGTAAAAACTTATTTTATGTTTCAGTTATTGTGCAAAAAAGTGTCATAACTATGCAATTGTTCTATTAAAATATTTATACCATGCTAGTGATAGTATAATTCTGTAATTTGTGATAGCCTTTCACAGTACACTTTTTGGATGCATTTTCATTGTATAGTATATCTGTCATATTAGTGCTATGTAAAAAAATAATTGATTAAATGTTTGTTTTATCAAGATTTTATGGATATATCTTTCCAGGTTTGAGATTTGCCTGAGAGAAAATTTTATAAATAAATATATGTATATATATGATTATATATTCATTTTAGTAGCCTGAAGCGTCATTGATAAAGATTTACAATATATTAACTTGTACATGTTTATCATTTTCTAGTATGATATATAAATTACACACATAATGAGTTATTTTCACTGAAAATATTTTAATTATTTAGACTATTTTCTATGTTTTCTAATGTTTTTATGTTAATTAGATGACAGTATTTACATTTTTCTATTTTTCAAATCTTTGAATGTATTCAAGTTTTATGATAGACACCTAAGTGAATGTATTGTGATATAAGAATAAGGTAAAAATATCCTTTAAAATGTGTGAAAAAATGTGCAAAACATATCTATAATGAACAGCATATGGATATATCTGATTTCTGTCATTTTCTGAGTATAATTCAGAAATCCAATGATAATATGATCTGCTAATGTTACATAATTTGCATTCAAATAAATTTTTTCATTCCTCTTCAAATTGGCAACAGGACCCAAAGCAAATTCTTATAAAAGATGAAATTGTTTGAATGCATTGTGTAGAAACTTATTAAAAAGTATTTTGTTTTTTTCTATATACATGTAAAAATAGCCTAAAATGTTTTTAGCTTCAGTAATAACCACTGCAGCTCCATTTATAATTATTGTTTTAAATAAAAATATAAAAAAAACAAATGGATCCCATTTTTTTTCTGTTTACCTAAATTGAAGTACACCATGCTTGCATTTCTTTTTAGAGTTCAAGTTCAGCTCTGAACAACCTAGTCCCACTTTTGGTATCACCCTTGAGCATCCAAACTTGTGATTATCCATTTGGGTTTTGAAAGCTGCATCTTAAAGGACACATATTAAAGATATTCCAGGTGATATATATTAAGCCCAACAATCTCTAGTGTGGCATGCTTCCAAAGTTTTTTATACTATTATTTTGAAAATCAATCAGAGCTTTATAATGCATGTGCTTATGATGTATTTCAAAAAAGAAATCTTCAATACCCAAGTTGGTATTTTGTGATTAGACTAAGGAAAAATGAAAGATGGGGAAGAAGGGTAGATATAGATTGATTTTTAAAAAATTCTAACACATTTATGCTTTAAAATTGCAGAATATCAGTTAAAATAATTTTGTTTATGAAACTTTTCTGCGCCATACTTGGGAATGTTGTGCTTGAATATATCTTTGCATTTGCTTTTTGTTAATACAATTGGTCTATGTTTACTTTTTTGCCAGAGGCATATGGAATGTTCTAACTGCATGCATTCTTTTTCAGTCATTGATTAGTATGTTTGTTCAAACCTACAAGATTTAATTTGGCTTGTTAGCAATTAGTGTTTTTTTTTTATTTTTGTAGAAGTGGTGGTTAATTTTTCAAGAGAATAAACGGGATGTGGGATATAGCCAGAAAATGCAGTGAATGCAATAAGCTTCTTTTGTTTTGAAATAGAAAAACTTTGTTACATTTTCTGTTTTCAGGAAACCAATTGCTGGGTTTGGAATTTGAAATTACTTCTATGTGTATAAATGAATTATTTTCTGTTCATTATTATGGAAATATTCTATTGTCAAACTTTTTTATCTGCTTAATTTCATATTTATGTATTAGGATCTAAAAGAAAAAGAGAATGATGAGCTTGATATTCAGTTGAAAGTATTCGATGAGAATAAAGAGGACGACCTAAATGAATTATCTCACCGTCTGAATGACATTCGAGCAGAAATGGAATATCCTTTGACAAACCACAAACATAATACTAATAGGGCATTTTGGGGTGAAGTCTTGGACCCATTATTAGAGACTTTGTCTGCTAGCCCAATTACTATGATGTTGTTCTTTAGATTCATACTGAGGAATTTTCATGCTGTACTGAGTTTTACAGACTACATTAAAATCTCCAAAGAGGCTCTCCATATTTTAGAAATACTCTGCTCAGTGACCTTAAATAGACAAGAGCCTAGCACAAGTATACCTGGCATAGAAAAATGAGAAAAAGTTCTCTTAGTTTGCATGTGACTATAGTTAATATATATTTTCAATTTATTAAATGGTACTCCATTTAGAGATAACATTCAATGTAAATACATGTATTTTTCCCTATCAGAGAATTCGCGTTCCTTACTTGTTGAAAAACAAATGTTTAGATAAAATAATTAGCTGATTATATAACAACGCTATGTTTTGGAAGTATCTTAGTCAAATACAACTACCATATAATCTGGTAGTATTCAAGACCTATGAAGCGAATTTAAATCTCAATGATGGTGGTGCTAGCACTGCTAGCCATTTGTTTCACATCTATTAAATTTCTTAAGATTCTGGGATGCTGGGAAATTCATCAGAACCAAAATAACCTTTGAGTTAAACTTTTTCCTCTGTTCCCCAACCCCTGCAGTAAAGGCTGGAGTAATATTTCCTTCTTTAAAAGTCCCATGGTAGCTTGTTTTTTCTATCTTATTTATGTACACTTTTCTGCCCATGTGAGATTGAGGGCAGAAATGTTATATTTCATTTTTTTTTCTCCAAAGTTCCTATTTGAAGTCATACATATAGGTATTATATTAATGCGTGTGTGATGAATAGTAATGATTTTATTATAAGGAATAATTTTTTATCTGAATTTAGTGACCAGTTTGCAGTGGCTTCTCATATTAAATGCCTTTTATATAAATTAATAAGTGCCTTTCTTTATATAGACTTTTCTTATAGTCAAGTTGTACCATAAACCTCCTTTTTTGGAACCATTCTAGTCATTTAAAGAAACTTCTGATACTTTATGACAACATTCTTACATGGCATCCATCTTATACTTAATTCTACTTCAGAGGAAATATTGACATTTCAAGTTATTTTTAGGATTTTGGATTACATCTCATCTTTTACCTTTATCCTATGTCAATTTTCCTGGTCCTCATTTTTCTTACAACAGTGCTGTTTTCTAATTTACTAAAAGTATCTTTAGTTCTACCACATTTTTTATTCCAAGAAAAACATTTTAACCACCATTGTCATTACTCTATTTCTCTTCTCAAATAATGAAATGAAGATGAATACCAACAGTAATGTTCATCTGTATAAAATAAAAGTTTTTGGGATCTTTTGGTAGTTCGTAGTGTATTTGTTTCCCTTCTACCTTATATGCCAGTAAAAATAAAGTACTAGTGGTTGCATGAATAATATAGGACCTATTATAGGTCCCTATCAAAAACATAAGAAGAGAAAGAATAAATGAGAAAAGAAGGGTAAAATGGAAACTTAGCTTTTTGAACAGCAAGGGAAAGGGGGTTTGAAAAGAGAGGATAGATATGGAAAAAAAAACAGGAATCAAGGTATATCATATACAGATATACATTCCACATAATGTATGTGGATATTATGTAGACTTAAATTGTACCAATAAACAAATAAATAGAGCAGGACAAAGCCATTGTAATCGACAGCATTGCAGTTCTAATGGTGCTAGTTGTATCCTGGACTTTATTTTGACGAATGACTAATCATTTGAGATTTTAATAGTCAAATTGTCCAGGAAATGCTCCTTTATTCTGTTATTCTAGTTAAACAATAAAAATGATTTCATAGAATCCATAGAAAACTGATTCCATTAGAATCATTTTTTGTATGGAAATGTTAAATAGTGGACATGGAGTAGAATGTTTTAGTAACAGTAAAGGAAGCATAATTATAAATATATTTTAAAAATTTAATTGTTGTTATGAATGCTGCTTTCATCAGGAATTTTTGATTTTTTCCTTAATTACTTTTTACTGATATGAATGAAGTATACCATCTTTTATATAATATGTTGAAAGACACTGCTGCTGAATCTTATTTATTATCCATCCTACAACATTTTTTGCTTATCAGAAATGACTACTATATCAGGTAAGAGGCAGTTCTGATAGTACTATGTTTATAGTTTGAATTGGATATTAAAGGAAAATTAGCAATGTAATGGGGCCTCTGTTATATATGCACATATACATACCCAGAATATACGAGTTTGTCTATTAAAAGCACCCACTACTTTTTCTTTTGTCTTTTTGAGGCGGGGTCTTGCTATGCAGATTAGGCTGGCCTTGAACTCACTTTGTATCCCTGACTGGCCTTGAACTCTCAGTGATCCTCCTGCCTCAGTCTCTCAAGTGCTGGGCTTAAGGGACATGTGCCACCATGCCTGGTCTACCTACCACTTTTAAAATGGTGTTGATTTCATTTTATTTGGATCACGAAGTGGAACCTACTTTAAAAATCGAGTATTCCAGCAACAGAATTATTAATAGTAGTGAGCAAGCAGATATTACTGACTGCAGAAATTTTTGGCTAGATAATGGTAACACAGAGAAAGCATTAAAGATTATAGTACATTTTTTCTTTTGCCTTGTACATTCCCATAGTTAACTTTTTACTGTTATTTCTATTTTTATGTTTTGATCTAGTAATCTTAACATCTGAAGAAAATAATAAAACAAATATTTCAGTTTGGGTCCAGTGATCTATTTTTTTGAAAATATAAATGAGCATGATAATAAAGTTAAAAGTTTTTAAAATCTAGTAATGTGGAGTACACCTAAAAACTGGAAAGTCACCTAACATTTTCTGAGTGACTGAAATTATCCATAGGCTAGTGGCTGTAGTGTTATGTTTAACTGTTCAAGAGACTATTAGTTGTTTAGTCTCATTTTTATGAAATTCTGACAGCTTAGATTCTCTGATTTCTCAAAACAAGTATGATTAAAGGGAAAAGGAAGGCTAACAAAAGTTAAGGTGTATTTGCAACAGAAATGATAATTTCAGAGCAACATAAGAGAACTACTATAGTTCAAGCCAGTACAATAATTTAATGGGCATTATGATTTTACCAAAACAGAATAATTTTAAAAATGATAAGTAAAATACTGTTTTGAGCTAGTAACATGTCAATTCAATAAAATTGCTGTTTCTAAATTAAACTCTGATGATTATAAGAGGACTATGCTCAGGGATACTCAGTTATCTGGGGACTACATTTGCATGAAACTCCATTGTCAGTAAGTACGAATAAATCAAATTACACACACATGGCATCCTTTTATCCTAAGAACACTCATGTAAGTTGGAAATGTCACAACCACTTTTATTTCACTTGTGCATTAAAATTTTGCAGTATGTACAGTCATTTTTAAGTCCAAAAATACCTTAATAGATTATAGATTTATATACATTTTAATACTGATAATACCTTACATATTGAGTCTGTAGCCATGCATATGAAGTATATACGGCTTCATAAAATGAATCTTTTAAAATAAGTTAAAATACATCTTTGGAATAATCTAAAAGTTGGCTTAGTAAAGTTTTGTTAGCTGTTATAGCTATCTTGATTACAAGTGCTATAGTAAATTCAAGATATTTCTTGCCACTTAATGCCAAGAAACTCATTCCTTATTGAAATTGAGAACTCTTAGAAGCTCGGAACCTCTTTTGTTTTGACAGATGTAGCATTAAAGAGCGAATTATTTTCACTAGCTTTAGAAAGGATAGCTTAATAGATAAAATTGACAAGTATCTTTGAACATAGACATAGATCCCTGAAAAGATTATTAAGTCACTATAAACATTTGTGGTTGATTATGTCACAGTGGGTTTGGTGTCGTAACATCCAGACCATCTTTAAGTGTAGGCATTTATTTCCTAAGGAAGCGTAAAAGGATTTTCTTTGGTTTGTTTATTTAGTAGCAATAGAGAAAGACTTTTTACAAAACTGTTAATAAGACAATTGACTATTACAGGTAGAAAAACTGTTCCCAAATACTTTCTCTCTTTTTCAGGCCACAGTATTATAAGATAATTGAAGAGTGTGTTTCACAGATAGTGCTACACTGCAGTGGTATGGACCCAGATTTCAAGTATAGGCAAAGATTAGACATTGATTTCACTCATCTGATAGGTACGTAATATAACCGATAACATCCCTTTTTGCTTTATACTTTTGTAAATAGACATGTATAAAGGTAGATTTCTCACTAAGCATCTTTTATTACTATCTAGAAAATCGGGCCTGGGGATTTAGCTCAGCAGCATAAGTGCCTGGTTTGCAAGCGTGAGGTCATGAGTTCAAGTCCCAGCACCAAAAAAACAAAAGTCATTGTGTCTCAAGGTACCTAATTGGTATAATTATTAATTATGATTATTATGAGAGCCTGAGTAATTGGATATATTAACCTATGGGATATTTTAACATTTCTGAACTCAGTTCAAACTCAATATCCCCAGAAAAAGCCATTGTGTTATTGTAGGTGAATGTTTTGTGTTTTAGAAGCATGAATCAGAAATCCTTGACTACAATTTATAGTGATATTTTAGAGATTTTGTAGAACTCATGAGTACAATAGGGTCTCATTAATATTATAGCTTAAGTTATTAGTGTGCAAGTTTGGGGAAAGAAATACAGGCTTATGTCAGCAATTTAAGGCCCTTACAGGCTATCAGATAGACAAATTTGTATTTTCAGTGACCTTTAGGACTAAGAAAGAAGTTGAGGTTATCAAATTCATCTCCTTAAATTGCTCAGAAAATGATTTTTTAATCACCCTAGAATGATGGTTAGCAATGCTTCCCAGAATAGTCTCTGAAGGATGAAGTGAATCTTTCCTTGTGAACTATACTATATTACATTGCCTTACAGTTAAGTAGTGTTTTCTATACCTAATGGAAGCCAGTAGTGATAAAGTTCAAGCATGAACTCACTTTTCTTTAAAGAAAGAAAAGCACAGCTGTTGACTGCCAAGTATGTATTATTTATTTCTCCATAACATAGGATAGATTTGCAGTAATATTAAAGATCTATGTCATATTCTTTATAGTCTATTCTTTTCTGTTTTTAACTATAATCCACACTTAATGAAGACAATACATTTAATATGTGCCATACTGCCAGTCACATCACCATTGCTCCTTTTTCAGCCCAGTACATTTCCTTTTTAATTTTTTTTTGGTTTTATTTTAATTTTTTTGAGACAGAGTCTCTCTGTATAGTACAGGCTGGCCTTTAATTCACTATGTAGCCCAGGCTGAACTCAAACTCATGGTGATCCTCCTGCCTCAGCCTCTCAAGTGCTGGGATTGCAGGTGTGCACCATCACACCCAGCTTAGTGCATTTCCTTACACAGTATATATCTGCCTGCTTGTCCATCTCATCTCTCATCTATGTAAATGCTCATGGACATTGCATTGCATTTTGTCATGTCAACTTTTAAAACGGAACTTTTAATATCTGTATAATGTTCCATCTGATAGACTCTCCTTTCTTATTGGAAATGTAGATTGTTTTCATGTTTTCATCTGAATTATAGATGAACCTGATATGAACATTATAGTGTTTGGCCTTTTCTCATTATTTCCTTAGAATTGATTGTGATAAATGAGGGTATGGATTTTCAAGATGTTTTTCAGAAAGCTAGATATTTTTTAAAAAGCTTGTGACTGTTTACTTTGCCTTAGAAATGAATATGGACCCTGGCCTCATTCCATATTTTTCACTGAGTTGGATAAAGTTAGTAATTTATTTTGTAATTTGTAGAGGGAGTCTGTCTTGGTTACTTTTCTCTCATTCCTAGGACAAAATACCTGACACCCAAAGTGAATCAAAGAGGGGTTTATTTGGCTCACAGTCTGTGGAGGTTTCAGTCCAAAATCACCTGGCTTCAAGGCAAAGTGGCACATGACACAGGGCAACATTTCAGTGTGGCAGAAATCAGCACAAGCAACAAGAGCAAAAGAAGAGGAGCACAGAGAGAAGACTCTTTCTGTCCCTTATATGTAGGCAACACCCCTTGGGTGTGACGCTCACACCCATAATCCCAGGATTGGACTGAGTGATTTGCAAACTCTAGAAGCTCACCTCCCTGACTGCATGAGACTTTAGGGGGACATCCAAACTCCAAACATACCAGGGTCACTAGGGAGTATTTCCAAATAAGTGTATTGGCTTGTAATCTATTAGGAACCCTAGTTGGCACTTAGACTCTACTGTCGATTTTGACAAGCTTTTTGGTGTTCAACAGACATCCATTTTGTGTGCTATGTGCTGGATACTTATAATTGTTTTGTTGGCATTCAAAAGTGCTGAGGAGCAAGACATGAGCTGACAGAATAGTTTTCAACATTGATCTGCAATGACTTCATCCACTTGTCACTCTGATTGTACTTGAATAATCTCATCTTTTTAGGTTTTAGTTTCCTCAGTTCTAAAATCAGATAAATCAAAAGTTACATGTAATTCTTTCTATTTTGTGGTGAGAGTCCTTTTTTTTTTTTTTTACGGGGGATCGAACTCATGACCTTGAGCTTGCCAGGCAGGTGCTTAAGTCACTGAGCTAAATCCCAGGCCCTGAGAGTCCTTTTCGATAAGCTAATGATTTCTGTCAAACTTTGATTTAGAACACATGCACACGCACACACACGTGAATTCCCACCAAAGTTATTATATATTGAAGAACTTCTATTTCAAGATCACTTAAACCTAGGAATACTAGAGTCTCTTATGATTTCACAATCCTGTAAGTTTAGTATCTCTTATGAGTTAAATCATGTCAAATCCTTGCCCAAAAATGTCCAATGCCTTCCCATTAAAATTTTAATCAAAATTCCATTAATTTTATAACCATGTCTGGCACAGCATAGATATGGTCTTCTTTCTGACTTTAAAACAGAGCACCTTCTTCCTGAGTTACTTTGCCCCAGCCATACAGAAAAAGACAAAAAACAACTTTATTAAAGTTGAAATAAGAAAAACTAGTCACATTTAAAGTATATATTGTGATAAACTTGGAGATTATATATATATATATATATATATATATATGTATATATATAAATGGTCCCTGATATACAAAACATGCCATAAACATACATGTTCAGATCCATGCTCTCAGTCAAGAAATTAATTTTCTGCATTTTCCTTTTAGTCCTTTCTTCCCATGACTCCCAACTTTTTTGGTCCTGAGCTAGCCACTGATCTCTTTCTTACTAGTTTTATTTATACTTTCTCTTACCAGTTTCATTTCCAAAAATTTCATATAAATGAAAACACAGCATGTGCTCTTTTTCTTTTATTAAGCATAATTATTTTGAGATACGTACTTGTTTTATTGTGTATATCAATAGTGCATTTCTTTGTATTGTTGTGTAGTAGTCCAGTATATGAATATACTGGCATTGGTTCATATATATACTTGTTGATCATCATTTGGGTTCTTTCCAGTTTTTAGCTATTAAATATAAAATTGCTATGAACATTCACATACAGGCCTTGGTACAGACATACATTTTTTATCATTCTTTTTAATTTTTTTGAGTAAATAGATGTAGGATGGGTAGTTACAGAATAGACTTTAACATACTATTGCCCAAAAGAGGTTCTTCCATTATTTACAAGGAATGGAATTTCTTTTTTGTCATATTTGAAAATGCTGAGGATTGAACCCAGAGTATTATGCATGTCTAGCAAGTAAACTACCACTGAGGTTCATTCCTGGCTGTTTTTCAAAATTTTATTTTGAGATGGTCTTGTTAAATTGCCTAAGCTAGCAGACTGAATTTAAGATCCTTCTGCCTCAGCCTCCTGAGTACCTGAGATTACAGGTTTGCATCACTGTACCCAACTTCACTATTTGTATTATGAAGTTTATGACCAAATCAGTGGAAGCTTTAAGTTTGTTTCTCTATGTACATAATACATTTTATCCCATATAAGAATTAAAATCTTTCACTGGGAATCCTGAAGTAATGAATGTTACTCTATCATAGAATTTTTGGGGATAAATTTGTATCTTGATAATCTTTAATATGGAGTGTTTGCTGCCTTTCTATTCAAAATATACCTCCAAACATTTGAATAGGTTGATAATTTTAACAGTTAAAACATAATACCTTTAAAACAGTAAAAAGTTAATCAAATATATTTATGGATGCTTGGTTTTGTGCTCTGAAAATACAATCATTCAGTTGACTTAGTATACTAAAGAATGAAAATGTGGTGGTTTTATATATTGCATGGATCTATTTCCCTTTAGTAGGAATTGCCTTGAAATGGACAGTCTGCATAGGACTGTAGACTGGCAACTATCTTTTGACTAGAAGTCTCATGCCATAATTTCTAATCATTTTTGGTAAATCTTACTAGATTCTTGTGTGAACAAGGCAAAAGTTGAAGAAAGCGAACAAAAAGCAGTGGAATTTTCAAAGAAGGTAAGACTGAGAAATTAGATATGATTGTTAAATTAATAACTTAATGACAGCACATATTCTACCGTTTCTTTATATTAGACTTTATAAGTGTTGTTTTAGTGTTACAGTACTTTATATTTCTAGATTTAAACCAAAGAACACAATATTGATTTATTTCCTAATAAGATAAGGTTAGTTTTATACCTCCCAACTTATCTCTAATCTATTATCAAGAAATACATTAGTCACATTATACTAATGTGATAAATGAAATAAAATTAGAGCTGAAAAGATACTTAGAAACAATCAACCAAAATAAATTCCTTCATTATTTTCCTATAGCTCTCATTTAAATAGTTAATTCTTGGGAGAAATGTGAAATATTTAGCTGGTCTTTAAAGCTCTGATCTTTAAACTCAATGCTTAGTGGTAGCAATGGAACATTGTAGTTGCAATAATCTTAGTCTTTCCTCAACTCTTACTTAGGTTCTTTGAATTTTGTAATTACTTATTGTTAAACAGTGGTGCTACTTCATGTATGTAGACTTGATAAAACTTGAGATTACCCTTTATTCTATGTCAGTGCCTTATATAAATGTCTTTGAGTAACTGCCAGATTTATAAATATCTATTTTATTTAGATCTGATGGTCTTTCCCTTGTTTCATGAAAGCATAGACATAATTAGCTTCTAAAAGCCCTCCCTCTCATTTTTCCTTCCTTTCCTTATTCTTTCCCTTCCTCCCTCATTCTTTCCTGCACGCATTCACTCACTCCCTTCCTTAGATCCAATTAAGCATTATATAGTATTTCTCTCATTGAGTATAAGGAGAAGGATTGAAGCACAAGTCTAAAAGCTCTCCATTTTTCAGCCATCTGCTAGCAAGATAAAGTGCTTACATATTGCTGTCTCTTCAAAGTTATGACTTACCTTGGAGATTAATCACTTTTGCTATCACTCTAGAAATTATAGTACTCTAGGGCATGTGAAGAAGTATCTTTGATGTTTCATTTGCTAGATTTTTAGAGCTTGAGCTTGACATACAATGTGTGAAACTCATTTTTATTGGTGAAAGAAAATGTATATTTTTTGTTGGTAGACTTTTATATTTCTGATGTTCATATTTTAAACAGCAGGTCTTAAATTCCCTTTGAAAATCTTCAGATCTCCTTAGTTTTTGGCTGGCACTGTAATTAGACATCAGAAGAATGGAACTAATTGTGATATTGATCAAACAACATTTTCTATAATCATAATATGAAAAAATAGTTCTGAAATCATAGAAAATTAAGTGTATTATGTTCTAGTCTCATCACTAGCATTTAGAATGGAAACATGCACAGGGACAAACTAATGGTTATCTCCATGCATTATCTTATTCTAGGTCATTTTAAGAAGCAGTATGTTGTGTTTTTTTAAAAAATGTTACAGTGAGAGGCAGAAGTTGTAAGATCTGATCCCATGATTTCCGCTAATAAGCTATGGCTTTAAACCACTTATACTCCTTGGATTTTACTTTCTTCATTATTAACAGGAGTGGATAAAATTAGTGAACTTGTAAGATCTCTTCTAGCACATATATTTCATACTTCTGTGATTTCTATTTGTTGTTATAGATTAACATAATTTTAAATTAAAAGGAGTAACATTTTATGTCTTTCAATGTACCAATAAGCCATGTACAGAGGAAAACTGGTGGGCAGTGAATTTGTGTAGATGTCACCTTTGTGAAAGTCAACTTGGGGAGGCTGGAGTGAGAGTACAGCTTCAGATAAATCTTAACATGTATAGTAGTGAAATTGAGTAAGCTAAAATTGAAGGACCTTCACCTTCTTATTGAACTAGGAAAATAAAGTTATTCAAAGGTTTGTGGATCCTTCACCCCATGTATCTGGGATGCTTTCAAAAAATAAAGATAATAGAGATGATCTACATCAACCTCTATGGCACATTATCCAGGGACTCAAGTAGACATGGGTAAAAGCATTTTTAACTATCAGGTTTGGCCTGAATGCTATTATTATTCTTTTTTGTCCAGCCACTCTTTCTTCAGATTTATAGCAGAATGGTATTGTATAGTTTCCAAAGGCGAAATGTGCTATGCAGATTAATGTTTTTATAGTGGATACGCATTTGTATTATCCCACAAACTATAAAGATAATCTTGGGCAGTAAGATATGTTACTTTTGGGGACACAAATAATGTTGAAATAATATGTATATTTATACAGTGACTTAAGGTGACATTGACAACAAAGCAAATAAAATGTTCTATAATGGGAGGTAGGGAGTATTCACTATAAATATTCAGACTGATTTGTGCCTGATTAGATCTCTAACTGCAGTAAGGGTTGAAGCAGGATGCAGGGAATGAATATTCACTATTCTGACAGTCTTTTGCTTAGCACACCCTATTTTAACCTCTCATTATTTCCTCTTATAGTAGTATGTTACACAAGTATTTTGGTTAGCCATCTGACCGAAAATGTTGTTATAGCATGTATTGATTTATTATCTGATTTTGTGGAACTCAGCTTTTTTGGATGCTAGACAATTGTGATTTTAATAAAAATACTCTTTTTTTTTCCTGATACCAGGAATCAAACTTAGGATCTCATACTTGCGAGGCAGGTGCTGTGCTGCTGAGCTATATCCCTGGCCCCAATATAGTCTAATTTATAATACTGTACATTCATTTGAGCATTCTAAATGTGTGCTTTCTTTTCATGATTAAATACAGTTAAGGATATCAAACTACTTGTCCTATTTTTACATTTGATTTTTCTAATTATGAATCTTAAAAGTATGGGATGAAATTTTACTAAATATTTTAAAATCAAATTTTCAGCAATATAAATAATTCTTTATACATGAACAGAGACTTCAGTCTAGCTTTTTGAAATTTGTTTTTCAAAAATTAATATGGTTTTACTGTGTGTGTGTGTGTGTGTGTGTGTGCGGTACATATTTCATTAGTTTCACTACAACCAGAAACATTGCTCTATCCTAACATGGATACTTAATTCTCATAAAAATATTCAAGAGCTCTGGTTTTTTGAGTGATGAGGAATTTATCTAGGTGAAACTCATGTCACTTATTTGCTAATGTTCTTTAAAGCTCCTTCAAAAGTGTATTATTAACTGTACATTTATGGTGGTGATTATTACAGTTTGATGAAGAATTCACGGCTCGACAGGAAGCTCAAGCTGAGCTTCAAAAAAGAGAAGAAAAAATCAAAGAACTTGAAGAGGAAATCCAACAACTTCAAACCCAGGTATTGAAACAAGATACAGACTTTGTGTCATGAAACAGTGAATTCGATGGGAGACAATTATCTTGTACAATAGAAGGAAAAACGTAACTGGAAGCAGACTTTTTTGGCAGCTTCACATTCTCATTGAAATAACTCTATGGATTAATTTCATTTTCTAGGACTGTAAGTCATTTTAATGTTTGAAAGATTAAGGCATCAGTTGTTTAAGCTTCCTTGAATATTTTTAATGGAATATACTGAAATAGCAAACTGTTTTTACGATGAAATTTTCATGATGACTTGAAAAATTGAGTGCATTGTATTTTTTTTAAAAAGAATATGATAATGTTCATTAGTTTTAATTATCCCAAAAGCTCCTTGAGTTCTCATTAAATCTAGAATAAAACAATTTCAAAGCCTTTGCACTTTACATTTCCACCTCCATCCCCTTGGATGAAAAGCTCCTATATGCATGTAAAATATTAATTAGGGCATCTAAACTTTAGAATTCACTAAGTATTCTCATTAACATATTTTAAATCATAAGTGTATACTAAGAAATTGACGAGGATGGCGATACATAATGAATACTCTGTATTACCTCAAAAGTAACCAGGAAACTACCAGTTGTTGAATGTGATGACCTTTTCCTATCTTTAACTTATATCACTTATCTATAAGATAATTTCTTTTCACTAAATGTCTTTTCTTTTTATATTATCTCATCTTTTAGATCCGAAAATTTCTCTTTTTCACCCCCTAACGGCATTTTTCAGTGTAAGGCCCTGCTGTTTGCTTGCATGTATTTATGTATATATGGATTGATTGATATTAGGGATTGAAGCCATTGCATTTGCATTAAGCTACATAATATGTAGTGCTCCCCTAAACCCTGTTTATATTTTGAGATGGTGTTGCTAATTAGCCCAGTGGGCTTGAACTTGCAATTCTCTGACCTCAGCTTCCCAGAGTTTTAGAATTATAAGCTGGCTCTGTCATCTGTTCTTTTCTTTTCTGTGTATGTTCTTGTTCAAATTCCTATTCAGAATCGTATCTTTAAATATTACTCTTTAGTATCTGTCAGGTCTTTTGAATTTGTTTTATATGTCCAGATTTTGATTAGCTATTCTCATAGGAAGGTTTGCTGCATATTGAAATCAAACCCATTATTCCTGATCTTGTCTTAGCTCAAACCAGCTTTGCCTCCATTCTTATTTATTTAAAAATTACTACCATTTTTAGTTTAACTTGGAGCTTTTTTTTACTTTTTGCTGCCCTACCTGTGACAGATTAAACTAGTCCCTGTTTTATATCCTCCTCCTACCCCTCTCTTGCACCTAAACCCAGAAGCCCTCTGGTCCACTCTCATTACTTCTTACCTGGATTGCTACAACTGTTTTCTCATTTTTCTCTGACGTATATTTTCTTCCTTTTAAAAATTACCCTTTATGCCAGTGGCAAATTAATTTTCCTAAAACACTACCCTGAGTATTATCACTCTTGGCTTTAATATGTCAAATCCTTGCTGGATTAGTAAGGATTACATAAAATCTCCTTACTTGGAATTTTAAGACCTTCTAGCATGGAGTTACTCTTCTGTCCTTTGGAGACTAAGCTCTTACCCCTCCCCTGACTGCAGCGTCAGCTCCAGCTAAGTCATTTTTCCCACTGTTATAATTTCAAGTTAGTGCCTCTTTACTTTTCCTTCTGCCAGCATTTCTCAGAAAATGCTGAAAAATTCTACTGCATAGCTTCTTGTGGAAATAGTGTTTTCATATAATTTATTTGAGAAATATGGCTTAGATTATTCTCTCTCAGGAATGCCATTATTTTGCTCATGTGACACACATCCTTTAAAGGAGAAGCTCAGTACTAAGACATCCCTTGGAAAGCTTCACCAAAAACCATAGTAGGAAATTTCCCTAACCTTCTATTTTATATTTTAAGGCCAGTCATACTATAGTTGTTTATATGCTTCCTGTTTCTTCCACATGAGTATAAGCATCGTGAGATATGTATGTTTCGTATTCATAATCAAGGCCCTACTTCATCCAGCAAAACCCTTACTCAAAGATTAGTTACATGTTATTACTAACTTAGCCATAAAATTGCAGTCACACAACACTTGAGTGTGTATCAACTGTTAAATTATTCATGTGCTATGTGCAATTCACAATACTGTATTATTGTTTAATTGTCAATTGCTAATTGCTCATGCAAGAGAAGTAAAAGGTTAATATAATTTGATTTTTAAAAGTTTTTGCTGCAAATAGTAAGATTTTTTGGAGACAAGGTCTTTTTGTGTAGTTCAGACTGGCTTTGAGTTTACTGTGTAGCCCAGGTTGACGTCCGAAGTGGCAATCCTCCTGACTCAGCCTTCTGAGTACTGGGATTACAGGAGTGTGCCTCCACACCCAGCCAAGAATTCCTAAATGTGTAAGATATACATTTAATTTGAATATGATCCTTTTTTATTAAATTTTCTTTTTCATGATGGTGGTAAGACTCAACCTAAGACTGCACATGCTGGATTTGTGGTTTAACAAGTTTAATAATAAATACCTGAGATGAAAATTTGATGTTTACAAATGTGTCTGTTTGCATCTTTTACTTTTTCTTTATGCTATTTAAAATGGAATATAGGGAGATCCAAGATGGCCAATTGAAATGTAGCATGATAGAGAGCCTCTCTGAGAAAAACAACTCAAATGCTGCACTCTGACACCATGGAGAGGACCGGACAAAAGGAGAGGAATTCTCATGACCCAGGAAGAAACTGAGGAAAAAGAAAAAAAAAAGTTAAAAAAAAAGAACAAGAAGCATAGACGGAGGGCTGGAGCTGGGCACTCACCAGTAGTGGTAGCTGTGTTGGGCACGTCTTGGAATCTGGCAACTCATGATCCACCTGGGGTCAGTGGCCCTGCTGGGGGGGTGTGGTTGCTGAGCTCCAAACCCTTGGCAGGAGGAGGTGCTGTAATGGGGAGTAGAGACGGTGAGCTGAGCTGCATGGACTTTAGTTAGTGCTGGGAACTGGATTCTCCAGAGAAAGATCACAGGCAGGACGACATACTGGATTTGGGCAAGTTAGGCTTGAATCAATCGCTGAGGTGGCTTCAGTCAGAGGCTCCTGGCACAAAGTGGATTGGTGAGATCTGTTTGGGCTGGGCCACGCCCCTGATTGGGACCCAATAGCCAGGGATGAGGCTGTCTGAACCTATGACATTCGCAGAGCACAGTCTAAAGTGCTGAAGTCACTCACTGGTTGAGAGGGGAGGGGCCGGCCCACACAGCTCCCTCTGTGTGCTCACAGATCAACAGCAGACAGGGGAGGGTAGCACTGTCCTAGACAGTAAGCTGCAGAGGGAACCTCCACCATTCACCTATCTGAGGGAAACCAGAAACATGACAAGACAGAGAACCAGCAAAAGGCCGTCAACCACCGTCCCAGGGAAAATAAGCCCAGGAGGGATGAGTACAGAGGAGATTGAGGGCAGTAGACATGTAGTATCAGACATGGCCTCATTGGAAATAAAAGAAATATGTCTGTGACCTCATCAACGAGTTTAAATCTGAAATTCTAATTCAGGTGAAGCAAGATACAAGAAGATTAATAAAAGAAATACTGTGTATACCTCAAGAAGAAACAAATGGAAAAATGTTGAAACCTAGAGAAAGGAGAGAAGCCTATGATGAAAAATATAAACAAAATCTAGAATACATGAAACAGATCCAAAGAGAATATCAGGAAATTAAAAACTCCATTGAAAGCTGGCAAAACTTCTTAAAAGAAACTAAAGACAGACTTTTAAAACTTGAAGATATGTTTGCAATGCATGATTGTGAAAGGAAGGATCTCTTAATAACAAGGAAACAGGAAGTAACAATACAAAGGCTAGAAGACGATAGGAGGATTTATAACTTAAGAATAAAAAATGTGAATGAAGAAGCAGGGACAAATACAAATGAAATAGAAAGGCTATTCAAAGAAATAATTAAAGAAAACTTAACAAGCATAGGAAACAGAAGTGATGTTCAGATATATGAGGCATACAGAACTCCAGACAGCTACAACCAAAACAGATCTGCACCCAAGCATATAATAATGAGGATCCCAGAAATCCATTATAAGAACAAAATGTTAAAAGTGGTCATAGAAAAGAAGCAGATTACCTATAAAGAAAACTCATAAAAATAACTGGACTTCTCAATGCAAACTATCAAATCAAGAACTTGGAGCAAAATATTCTAAGCCCTGAAAGAAAATAACCTCCAACCCAAATTGATATACCCTGTAAAACTGTCTCACAAAATTAATGGAGAGACAAGATATTTCCATGACAAAGAGGAACTGGGGGAGTTCGTGACCACCAATCCAACCCTGCAAAGAATACTAAAGGACATTCTAGAGAGAAGAAAATCACCAGGATTCCAGGAACAATGGCAGAAAGGCCTCAATGAAAGGGGCAGACAGTGGAATGAAGGAGAAAAGTAAACAACAATGACAGAAAAATAGCATAGCAGAGATGAGGCAGAGAAGATTGGCTATATCACTGTTTTGTCTTGACTGATTTTATTGAAATCTGGTATGCTTGAGGGTGTCAGTCTGGGAGTAGGGGACATTACTCTCGGGATGGCAGGATTCAATAGGATACCCATTCTGGTTTGATTATTAACTGCCTTTAAATCCTATAATGTCTCCAATGTTCAGTTTTTATTAATAGTGCTATGTACCACTAAGTTTAGTTGTACTATGCCTGACGATATAGACAATTTTATTGAAAATAACAGGAGACACCATGGTGATAACCATAGATCACCTAGTATTGTGGTTTTGTATGTCCTCATTTCGTGTTTCTCTTGGAATTTGTATTGTTGACTTGTTTTGATTTGTTTTTCCCTCATACAGAAAGGCTAGATATGCATGTAGAGACTTATACATGTGTAGAACTTCTAAACAGTTTATGAGAAGTGATTATAGTTATTGTAAAAAAAGAGAAAGTATTCTAAAGGATAAAACTGCAAGTATGTTTGAGTGTGTAGGATAGATGACCATAATGCTAAGTTTTTTTGTTGGATAGATGAACAGATCTGATTGCAGTTTCACTGTTTAAATGTCTACTTTGTATGCTTTATTTTTGTAACTTGAACAACTACTTCTAGGAGGAAAATATGTAATTGTCAAATAGTTATTTCTTACTGGTTTTGTTTTTTTTATTTTTTTTTTGAAATTTTGTATTATTTCTATCTTTGTTTCATTTTTTTTTCTCTAAATAAAAAAATAAACAATGAAATACAGGTTTTGCCCTTCAGAAGTACTGTATTAAAAAATCCATATATAAAGCTTGTAGGATGTGCTACTAATTTCCTGAACTTCAGTTTCGCCATAATTTTTTGTCTGTTAAGATTATAAACGTCAAGCATTTTAAATAGTAGTTTTACTTCAAAACTAAAATAATTTTCATAGTTTAATTCTGTCTAATACTTCCTAACATTAGGAAAATGATATCATTCCAGGGGAGAATTAGTATTCTTAAGTATAGAAGCACCTAAGTCATATATATATTTATATACACACATAAACATGGGAAGAAAACACTTGATCAATATGCAATGCATATTATGCAAATATTTCCATAATCCTCTCTGTATATACATGTTAAATTCTAATATTTTTGTTTATAGGAAGTCATTCTATATGTGATTCTTCCAAAAATATGTTCCAACTTACTTATTTTATAAATATATCCTGAAGTTTAATTAGTATAATAGTTCAAGTAGAAAATTTATATTAATACAAGAGACCCTTCCCTCCCTGAAAATGTTATTCCAATAAATTTCAGAGTTTTAAACCATTTTTTTTCTATTACCTAATGTCCTATCTTGATTACTAATGATATCTGTTCATTGGTAGTGGTTTCTTGGAAATGTTTATGTAGAACAATTTCATTTTTATATTCATTTTTGAAAGTGAACCAGTGTGATCAGTAATAGTTTAAAGAAATGGGTCCAGAGTAATCATCAGAAAAGAAGTCAAGATTGAACAAAGTGTTGTTTTTTATCCATTGTCTTAGTACATTACCTTAGTATTAATTACTGGTGTTTTTGTTGTTGTTGTTGTTGTTGATTTTTTTTTTCCTTTTGGTTTTTTGAGACAGGGTATTGCTGTGCAGTTCTCACTGTGAACTCACTATCTAGACTAGGCTGGTCCTGAGTGTGTACTGATCTTCTTTCCACATCTTCATGAGTGCTGGGATTTCAGACTTGTACCACCATACCTAGCCTAGTAATTGGTTTTAAAAGACAGCTTAGTTAATATTGCTATGAAACAGACTCTTGTATAAGGCTAATTGGACTCCCAGGGATTAGAATCGATAACCTAGTATTAATTATCCTTTGTTAAGACCAACTAGTCTAACAGGCTCAAACCATGTTCAATATATCTTCTTTGGAAGTATTTATAATGAAAGGAAATTTTTACCTTATTTTGGGGGATTATTTATATAAATGTTACAGGATGTCAGATTTCTTTGCATCAATTTATTAGGAAAAGCAGTTACCATCCAGAGTTTATAATGGTTATCAAAAGGCTAAGTTTTGAAAGTATAATGTAACAGTATATAATCATTAAAATTAGTTAAGTCCATATATAATCTTAACCAAATCATAAATATCCATTGCATGTATTCTTTCTGCTGCATTTTTATAAGCATTTAAACTTGGATTACTTTTATTTCAGGGACATGGACCTTCAGGTTCAGTAGGACCTCCAGGACCTCCTCCACCACTTCCAGTGCCAGGTGTTGGGCCACCACCTCCAGCACCTCCACCACCTCTACCTGAACAATTTCCTCCTCTTCCTCCACAACTTCCATTAATTGGAGTGGGAACAGCACCACCACCTCCACCACCACCACCACCACCACCTTTGTCTATGGGGCCTCCTGTACCACCACCCCTTGGAGTTCCTCTTCCCCCTGGAGCACCACTTGATCTTCCTTATGGAATGAAGCAGAAAAAAATATATAAACCTGAAATGTCAATAAAGAGAATCAACTGGTCAAAGGTAATTATTACTACAATTTTCTAATTTTGTCTATCAATGGTACCTGCATTGCTATCTACGAATATTACATAATGTTTGAGAAGATGAGTGCTGACTGTACGGCTTTCCTTTGCAATTTCACCATTAGTCCACGCTTCAGTTTGCTATCTAGATGACTGGATTCACTAGATTGAAATTTTGGGACTTGCAAAAATAATATTGAAGTGGTCTACAAAGTAATGTTTGAGTTTTATCAACAAATGAAAACCAATTTTGATTCTTTTATCATTGTTAAGCACTTCAACTCTCTTAAATAATTTATTGTTATTGAGCCTTCTTAAATATTATTATTATTGCTGAGCCTTGGTATCTTACTATTTGTTGCTCTTAGGAAATTATTTTCAGCTTCAAACATTCATATAGTAGCTTGAATTAGGTGACTATATTCAGCAGTGATGTAACCTGATATTGTTTTAAAAAATATGATGAAATAAAATGCTTTCTTCTGCATGTTATCATGCTTTATTTTTATTGTCATCAAATAATATTTTTATTTAAAAAGTTAAAAGATTGTTATAGTTTTTATTCCTGGGAATTTATCTTCTAGTGAAAACATAGTTACCCATACTGAAAAACATTAATTTAATATCACACTGGGTCTGTATAATAAGTTGGTTCAGTAAAATTATTTCTAAAAATTAAGCATATACTTGTGTTCTGTTCTTGAGTAAATAAGGTACAAATGATTTTAGAAGTGCTGTTTGTTTGTTTTAGTACTGGGCATTGTATCCAGAACCTAATGAATACTAGTTAAGTGCTTTACTACTGAGCCATATTCCCAGACCAACAGCATACGTATTTTTAATTAGGCACAGTCCATCAAAATATTGGACCAGTTATTACATATCACAGTGGCACTTGCCTGTCACCAAAACATAATATACTCCAAATGCACAATCATGTCTTGGATTTCAGTGTAGTAGTTAAGAAGACAATTTTCTGAACTAGACTGGGTTTAAATCCCACCTTGCCATTTACTCGTATAGGCAACTGCTTAAACTGTATAGTGCTCAGTTTCCTTATCTGTAACAAAGAGATAATAATAGGTTTTTCATTAAAGGATTATAGTGAGGATTAGATGAGTTACTATATACATATCACTTAAACAGTACCAGATGCATAATAGAAAGTATATATTATTAGTATTATGTTTTTAACCTTCAGGATAATCAGGGAACATGAAATTCACTTTTCTCTATCTCAGATTCACTGTTTTCAAAAATCTAGGAGTAAGAAGAATGTATGTGAGTTCAAGAGGGGTTTACTTTATTATTTTTAAGGTTATTTTCATTAGAAGATTTCTTTTTTAAAATGTAATTGATTATATAGCCTATTGATATTGTTTCCCTTTTATGCATACCAACAAAATTCTGAGAGTGTTACAGTGGATATTTACTTTAAGATTACTTCTTTGAAAGATCCTAACATTTATTTACTGGATAGATGAATAAAAGAATTGTAATTCATCCTTTGTGGAAGTGAATGCTTTCAAAATTTAAATGTGAAGTAATAGTTTAGAAGCTTGTCTTTGTTTTTTTTTTTTTTTTGTTTTAGGTTGAACCTAAAGAACTATCTGAAAACTGTTTCTGGGTAAAAGTAAAAGAAGATGATTTTGAGAATGCAGATCTCTTTGCAAAATTGACCCTGAATTTTGGTACTCAGAAAAAAGGTACATTTTCTTTTTTAAAAAAGTATAAACTCCTGATTCTGATGTTTTAGCATTCAGTGCTTGATGGAAAATTTTAAGTGATGTGCATATATATAATTTTCCCTAGTACACAGTGTCAAACATAGATTAACATATTAAATTTTTAGCATAAGTGTTATTTTTCATCTTAAAGGTATTACTATCATTAATATGCATATTATACTGATATAAAAATATAAAATTTTAATTTTTGCAGAGGAGCAGAGGTCATGGATTTTCTGATTCACCATGTAAGAAAAAAATGACATAATAATCCTAATGATGCTAGAGTTTTCACAAAATTACAGTAAGATTAATGCCATAGTGTTTCCAACTACTTTTGTATTACTTATCAATTTGCTTTCTAGGTAATTTTGTAGTTTTAATTATGAGTATATATTCTGGATTAATATAAAAATCTTATACACAATAAATATGTATTTCATATGTATTTAACATGTAATAAATATGTATTTAATAGTAGAATGCCATGTTTGTTTCTAGTTTCTTGGGTATTTTACATGTAATTTTGAAATTAATTCAGGTAACTTCAACTTCTTAATTCATCATTGTGGTTCATGCATTTTTGGTATTATATTTCAATATATCTATATATGTTTTATTAACTATTGCTGAGTTGATTGTTAAGCATGGAATATTTTTCTGTCTGAATCAGTCTTTACAACTAAGAAATTAAAATATTTTCTATAGTCACATGCTTGGAATTAGCACTCCCGCCATTCTTTCCTTTGTCACAGCATTCCCTGGAATGTGAATTTTGGAAAATTGAGAGGGGAGAGAATAAGAGAGAGAGAGAGATGAAGAATATTGCTTTTTAAACTTTTTAGCATATTTTGCACACTGAAAGTATTTTTGCTCCTGGTGTTCCTCATAGACTGCAGTTAACATATACAAAAATTTGGGCTGATTATACTATTTTGAAGAATTTTGATCTTTGTTTGGTAAGGTTCAAAGTTAAATGGTTCTTCACTGATCCAGAGATTATTATTCACTTTAACCCTGCCAGGTCAAATGGAATTACTACTTTTAGTTTTATTTGAGGAGTTTCCATACTGATTTTAACAGTGGCTGTGTCTGTTTACACTCCCATCAACAATGATAGAGGGTTTTTTTTCCTCTGAAGCACTTCCAGCCTTTCTAATCAGTCGATTTCTTGATGGTAGCCATTCTTTCTGGAGTGAGATGGGATTTCAGTATTGTTTTAATTTGTATTTTTCAAATTGTAAGCAATATTGAACATTTTTCATGTATTTATTTGCCATGTGTATGTCACAAAGTTAATCTAAGTGTTGCCTTTACAGATAAGTAGTAACAAGTATGCAATTCTGTTAATTTCAAGTGAATGGAATTTGGTAGTATAGTTCAAGATGAATTAGATATTAAAATACCATAAGAATCAATCATGTACCACACTTAAACCTAGAGAAGAAATCAGAGATTATAATGTAAACATTAAGACAACACAGGTGTTGACTACAACTTATATGTAATAAATATAACAGCTATATTTTTGCTAATGGTAGAGAAGAGTACAACAGTAATTTTATAGCATTAACTATGAACAGAGTAACACAGCTTTGGGAATGGGAGAATGCAAGGGGAAAACTTAGAGACTTTATTAGATGAATAAGAGGAGAGAGACTTTTTTCAAAGAATGTTACTGAGTAGTAGAAGGATGTTTATAGAATTAGGTAAAGGTATGAGAAGAAAACTACCAAACCATGGAAGTAAAAGATGAAGAAGAAAAATTTAGAAATTATATAGAATTTAAACACAAAGGAGAAATAATTAAAGGGGGAAAATTAAAATGGAGAGAAGGAAAAATAGAGAAAAAAATAAAAGCAATAAAAATCAAGGGAGGAAGGACAAAAGGGCATATCCCAAGCTCCAGGAAACTGGTGAAGAAGAAAGGAAGGATAGAAATAAAAAAAGAAAAAGAAGAAAGAAAATAGAACAAAACACAAAACCAACACACAAAAACAGAACAAAACAAACAAAACAAACTTCTCTGAGATTTTGAAGGTGTGGTTTTCATCTGGGATCTACAGTTTTAGCGCAGTGTTCAAATTGAAGATGTGTCCTTGCTCATGCTAATACCAAGTTGCCTGAACAATAAGACTAACCAGAAAATCATCAGTCTTGAAAACTAAGAGACTGTTCCAGTCAGCCCATCCTTGCTTTATTTGCCATTACAGTGCAGCTACTAATGAAGAGAGTAAGTGAGTATAATATTGTTCATGACACTGGCCATCCCCATGATAATGACCAGAGACTGCTAATTTTGTTGTTATTATTTTTTGGGAAACATGATAAAGAAGACATCTACAGCCCATATATACACTGGATGCTGCAGCAGCAAGCAGGAAGTGGAATTAGGATGAAGTTGCCAATTCTAAGATTCTCAATTCCATAGCAATTCAGACCAAGCCCCACCTCTGGACCTGGGAATGGGTCTTGGATTGTTTAACTTAAATCCCTCAGCAAGTCTCTTGCTGAACTAAGCACGGGTCCTGGATCATGTTTGTCTTTCATCACTATCGCTCACCCAGTTACTGTAAGAGCCTAACATTGGGAACCCTGAAATGAAGCCAACCTGTGGCTACTCTGAATCCAGGGTTCAGTTAAACTCTTCTTGGAATGGCATCTGACTACTCTTCCCTGGGATATGACAGGCACTTTGAATGGAGTCAGTTACTCACCAGTTGTTGCAGCAAACAGCATTCACTGATCTGTTCCATTGCTGCATTTCTTCCTGAAGGCGTCCAGAGTCTGCTATCTCTGTGTTTCTATATATTCAATTTTCCTTTCCCTTGTGCAGTGAGCCAGGCACCAGGGAGAAAGTGAAGACTGTTAATTCATTTTTCCACATTGTGTTCTGTCTCTTCCATTACTCTGTAGGCTTCAATTTTCCCATCAGATTTTTCCTAGGTCATAGGAATCCATCTCATTCTTTCTTTTCTACCCAAGTTGTTATTGTACCGTGTTTAGATTCCTGAATCTTGAAGAGGCTGATTTGTTGTGGCTTACCCCATCATTTTCTCTTGTCACCGCTTTCACATTTCACTGTATGGTGTGAGGTTTTCCCAGTGTCATAGAACAGTGTGATTTAGCCATCGGGGCATATCTCACCAACACGCTCAGGGTGAGAATGAGTTATGGAGCCTGGAAAGTCCTCAAATTTAGCCAGGAGGCTAGAGACTCAGGCTTTTAAGAGTTGATGATCAGTCAAGGCCATTGACTGGTAACACTACTGTGCTTTTTATATAATGCTTGTAATTCTGTGGTATGGATTAATCTTAATTCATTTAACTAGTCTCCCATTAAAGAATATTTAAATTACATTCAGTATTATACTATGTCAAAATATGCTGTGGTAAACATAATTGTACATATGCCTTTGTGTGCATATGTGAGAATATCTGTAGGATAAATTTTAGAAGTGAAATATCTGCATCTCCATTTAAAATTTGAAAAACAAATTTGCCTTCCAAAGTACTTATATGATGACACCAGGAATACATACAAATATAAGTTGTGCATCAATAGTTTTAAATCTGAAATGTTCCAAAATCTGAAACCTTGTGAGCACCATTATGAAGCCAGAGTGGGATATTTCAAAATTGCCTTCATGTGATAAATTACAGTCAAAACTCAGGGGCAATGAAAGTACTGTATAAAATTGTTTTCAGGTTATATGTGTAAGGTATGTGTGAAACATTTATTAATTGTTTTTAGTCTTGAAGCCATCTTCAAAATATCATGTTGTATATATGCTCATATGATATAATCTGGAAAAAAATCTGAAATCTGAAACACTACTGGATAAGGTCAAGCACAGTTGCAAGCATTTTGGATAGGGACTATTCTGTCTCCTGCCCCCATTCACTGCCCATTTTAGAAGTGAAAATGGTGAATAATTGGTGTCATAATATTTACTTTTAAAATTCGGGATGATGCTGAGCAACTTTTCTTCTACCCATAGGCAGTGTTTATCTTTTTTCTGTGAACTTTTCCTTCTAGTTTATGGCACATTATTTATTGAACCTCTTGCCCTTTTTGCTTACTGGTTTGTTTGTATTGAGTATCACAAGAAGCAGAGTTTATAACATTTTACTCAGACTGGACATAAAAAAAGTAAATATAGCCTCTTTTGTAAATGAAACCAATGTCAGAGACAGAGATAATTATAAAATTTATTTCTGTATCATATTGCTAAGGGTAGTATCATGTGGTGGAAAACACCAGAGGAAATAGTGTTACATATTCTTGCATTGTGATTATGATAGTTGCCACTGCAGTAACTGCATTTTTGGCTAAGAACAAGTGTATTATCTGTTACTGTGAGTTTAAAATGACTATCTGAGTGTTCACTTAATTGTGTTGTGAGAAATAAGTTTATCTATTTAAAGCACTTAACACAGTGCTTGGTGTCTAGCAGGCACTTAAAATATTAATTCATTTATTCCATTTATTTATCTGATACTTTTTCCATGTGTTTTGTTGTTTTCATTTTGTTTTGTTTTAGTTATTGGCACTTCATAGAACTGTTAATTCAGAAAGAAACTTTCTCTTTACCACTTGGTTGAAATAATCAGTTACAATAGAAGAAATTTTTACTGCAAAAACCTAATTAAATCCAAGTAAAACCAAAATATTTTCATGTACTCAACTGCTGTGAATGCTGCATTTCCACTCCTCTTAACTTTATTTCTCCAAACTTGTGATATTATTCTTACTTTGCTTATTTTGAATATTTAAGTACAAAATCATGGTATGGGTACCTGTTAGTGCCATTACTTTTACTAAGATTACTTCTGAAGGGACATTTAAGAAATGCCTTGGGAGAGAAGACAAGAAGACTGATCAGTGAGCAACAAAATACAGAGCCTCCCAGGAGAAACAACTCATATGCCAGAATAAAACACCCCGGAGAGACCCAGACAGAGGGAGGTGGATCCTCTTGACATAGGAAGAAATTTAAATGTAAAAAAGCTCGTCATATACGTCGGGACTACAACTGAAACAGATAGAAATTACAGGACACAGCATTTTCATTCACGGCGACCTGCCAAGTTTGCAATGGCCTGACTTTGCTGTCCGTCAGAGCCACCCAAACTTGTTCCCGCTGCCACTCACGGAAGCACAGCAGCGCTGAAGTCTGGGGTTGGTGAGCTCAATGGAGAGCGGAGCCAGCAAAGGGACCTTCATTAATCCACGGTCAGTGCTGGGATTGGGACTCCCCCCACCCCACGGAAGGGGCATGATCAAATGGGCGACATGTTGGAATCTGACAGGAGGAGCCTGAACTGGGAGCAACAGTGACTTCAGTTGGTTCCTCCCTCCCCAAAGCAGATTTGTGGGATTAGCTTGGACTGGTCCGCGCCCCTGGCTGGGACCCAATGAGCTCTCTAAAATCGATTCCCTGTGCCTAGCAAGCAATAACGGGGGGAAGGCCTCTGCAGTTTGGTTGGCCTGGTGCGGAGGGGCAGGCATATGCAGCCTGCTTGCAACTCACTGTTAAGAGCAGTCAGGAGAGGGCAGAGGTCCCTCGCCAGCGTGCTTCGGAGGAAACGTGGCCAACAGGGAAGGGGGCTGGGACTTACACTGTAACCTGTGTGGAGGAAGCCAGGACCATGACAGCAGAGAAAGGCAGGAAGAGGCCCCCAGCCCAGAACCCTGAGAGCCCTGATCCAGGAGAGGGAAAAACAAGGGAAACTGAGGGCAGCAAACACGCAACAGCAGACATGGCTTCAATGGACATTAAGAGATATCTTCGGGACCTTGTAGACGAGCTCAAAACTAAAATATTAAATCAGGTAATGCAAGATATGAGTAGAGTAATAAAAGATGCTCTCAGGGAGCATCTCTCAGGAAGATACAGACGGAAGAAGGGAGGAACACAAAAAGAGAGAAACATTCGATAAAGAATATAAAGAAAATATATAATACACGAAGCAGATTCAAAGAGACTACCAGGAAATTAAAAACTCATTGAAAGCTGGCAAAATGCCTTAAAAGAAACTAAGGATAGACTATCAAAACTTGAAGACAAGTTTGCAATGCGTGCTCATGAAAGGAAAGATCTCTTAAAAATAACAAGGAAACAGGCAGTAACAATACAAACGCTAGAAGATGACAAGAGAATCTACAATTTAAGAATAAGAAACATGAAGGAAGAAGCAGGAATACATACAGGCGAATTACAAAGGCTATTTATGGAAATAATTAAGGAAAACTTCCCAAGCATGGGAAAAGAAAATGACATTCAGTTATGTGAGGCATACAGAACTCTAGCCACCTACAACCCAAACAGATCTACATATAATAACAGACATATAATAATCGAGATACCAGAAATTCAATATAAAAACAGAATATTAAAAGCCGTCAGAGAAAAGAAATAGATTACCTATAAAGGTAAGCCTATCAGAATCATGGCTGACTTCTCAACACAGACCATCAGATCAAGAAGAGCTTGGAGTGAAATCTTTCAAGTCCTGAAGGAACGTGGCCTCCAGCCCAGACTGATATACCCTGCAAAACTGTCACTAGAAATTAATGGAGAAACAAGATGCTTCCATGTCAAAGAGGAACTGGGGGAGTTTGTGACCATCAATCCAACCCCACAGAGAATACTGAAGGACATTCTAGAGGAAGAGGAAAAATATACCAGGATTTTAGCAACAGTGGCAGAAAGGCCTCAATGAGTGGGGCAGGAAGTAGAATGAAGCAGAAAAGTAGACAAAGGCAGAAAAATAGCATAGCAGAAATGAGGCAGAGAAGGATGGCTAGAATCTCTAACATAGATGGCCTTGATACACTATATTGTTGTTGATGCACCAGGATCTAAGACCCACATTACTCACACTACTCTGCTTAGATGTATTATATTCTGTTCCATTCATTCTACCTGTACTAGATTTGAAGGTACAAACAGTGATCCCGAAGATGACAGGATGTAGTACAGTAATAATCCTAAACTTCCTATTAAGTCAATCTAAAGCTCTGGAAAACCTACACTGATTTACCATGCCTGATTGTAATTGAATCTGGTTTGTTGGATTGCTGTTTTATATTGATAGATTTTATTCAAAGCTGTTAGGATTGATAGTATCATATCTAAGAGTACAGGCAACTGCACTTAAGATGACAAGATTCACTAGAATATCCACTCTGGTTTGATTATTACCTGCCTTTGAAGTTTTATACTGTCTACAATATTTTATTTTTGCTAATATTGTTTTGTACTGCCATATTCAATTATACTTCTATATTCATTTATGCCTGATGATATAGGCAATTCTATTGAAGATATTAAGAAACAACACAGCAATCATTGTAGATCACCTTGTACTGTGGTTTTATGACTTTTTGGTTTCATGTTTTTATAGGAATTCATTTTGTTTTGTCTTGCTAAGTTTTGTTATTCCCTCTAATACTGAAAGAATGGAAATGCATGTAGAGACTCATGTATGCGTAGCTGTTTACACTCTCTCTGTTTGACTATCTATTTTATGTGCTTTAATTTTGTAACTTGAGCAACTATTTCTAGGAGGACACTATGTAATTTATCAACTAGTGATTTATTATTGTTTATATTTTTTCTGAAATTCTGTATTATCTCTATCCTTTGCATGCTTTTTTTCTCTTTAAATAATAAAAAAGAAAAAAAAAAGAAAAGCCTTAAGCATTATTAAATACTCTAGACATGTATAGAATAGACAAAACAAAATTTAATGATATATATCTGCCATTTTTAAATAACAGTAACTATTGATTGATCTTTCTGTAATAGCTGAAGTTCCTTGTCACTGGCAATACCTTGAGGTAGGATTTGGTCAGTAATTGGCAGGCTTAGAAAGACAGGGGAGGCTCCTGGCTCCAACAATCTGCAATTGAGTTCCTTGGCTTTCCTAGCTCTAGGGCACCAATTTGTTCTCTATTCTGCCTCATTTCAGCCCATTCAGCTGAAATGTATTCTAGAATAAGCAACAGATACACTTCTTCTAAGACCTGTTTTCAAAATTCTTAGATTCAATGCTCCAGAATTTTTGAAAATTTCTCTCTAGACAAGTTTCCAAGTTAGAAATGAGTTCTGCTCAGGGACAGTATTCTTAAGTCAGATTCATACAAAAGTCCAACAAAGTGAATCTCATAATTCTTTGATGTATAGTGTAAGGCATGAAACAGCAAAACATGTAAGGACAGTATCATACTGTTCAGTAAGCACACAGCAGCACAACTGTGACAATGCCTGATGGACATGTGAACTACTTCAATGATTTTTTTATAGCTATGAATGTCTCTAATGTAAGGTCCATTTGTATGACAGTTGCAACTAGAATATTCAAAGTCACAGACTTACTGTAATGTAAGGGTGTTGGAGAGTTCATTATTCTTTTCTTGCTACATCCATTCTGAAGACTGAGTAGTCTGTTTTCAAGAAAATATTTAAAGTGTAGACTAGCTTAGAATTACTTAATGGAAATGAGTTTTAAAATATACTGCTTCCAATATCTCTAATACTTAAGTGTGTAAATACTTAATATTTGAAGATACCATAAAAGTGTACCTACTATTGGAATTACTTAAAGGTTTAGAGAAAATTATTTTTAATATTTTCTTAAGAATCAGATTATTTGTGTTAGGAGAGAATGGATCTCATTTCATTGAAGAAGTTCATAAAAATACCAACTTTTTAAAGTCACTATGCTAAATGGGAGGGAAATAAAGAGTGTCTTGTCTGTGTGCTAGAAAACTTGTAATACTGTGAGGAAGGTAGGAAGATTGACACTCTAATGAAGTTGTAGTAAATATTTGAATAGATATTTTTTAAAAACCATGGGAAAAGAAAATTAAAATGTAAAGTTTTAGTAAGAAATGGGGAATCCCAGAGGTATTATTTGAACCAAGCCTTCATATCTAATGAGAATTTCAGTAAGGAAAGAATAAAAGAAGTGATTCTAGGTAGAGAGCACCATTAGTAAAATATTAAAAGAAAAACTTTAGAAATATTGAACATAACAGAGTTTATTTGAGCAAAGAATGACTTATGATTTGTGCAGTTGCCAGAATCAGAATTACTTAGGCAAAGTTCACCCAGTAGTGTGAACAGTGAGTGGGTTTTTAGAGACTGAGCAGAGAAACACAGGAGAGAAATGAATGAATTGGCTGTAGCTAGGCACGTGACTTATTTGGGTATGGTCTGATTGTTTGGTTGGTTGTTACTGGTTGAGCCTTGGTTCAGCTTTTTATTTGAAAAATTCTCTCAAATAAGGGTTTGATTTTTTTTTAAGTTGGAACTCAAAGTTTATGGACAGCTTAGGGCTATGACCTAATAGGGAGAAGCACACACATTTTCAAAAAGCATAGGCAGTGGTAAGTTGGATTGCCTAGCAGGCACTGCACTGTTGAACTAAATCCCTGGCCCCTTGTTGACACTTTTGAATATCTATCATATATGTAACTGTTGGAATTTGTATAATGGTTGTATGCTATAGTTGATTATGCAATTTGATAATATTTGCAGATATAAAACTATTAAGGCTGCAATGACAATTATTTTATTTAAAATCTATGGTAACTTATAGTTAATAGTGATATTATATAAGAATTAAAACCATGATAGTGAATATTAACTAAATTTGAAATAATGATAAAATATGCAGCTTATTAGTGTTAATGCTAATTCAAATTTCTAGGGGTCTCTAGAGACCAGTAAATACAAAGAGAGCATGTATGTGGAAGTTGGGATCAGTTTCTTTAGTTTTAATGTTGCTTGGAGGAACTATAAGAAATAAAAGGTTAATGAAGTTTAGCTTCAATAAATATATGAGGTTAGTAAAGTTTAACTTCTGCAGTAATATTTCTACAGTACATTTTAGCTTTAATAAACACAGAAATTGAGGTACTATAAATGTTTCACATGCATATAAATGTCATTTTAAAATGCTTGAAATATTTGCTATAGCTTCCAAATTATAGTGGAACTGAGTTTAAAAGTGTATGTGTATAAGAACACTTTTCCTTTTGGAAATTGCATTTTAAAATTTTAAATTGCATTTTTCAGCCTTATAATCAGCTGACTGCTTCTGCAGATTCCCACCCTGATTAATTGCTCAGTACAATATTCTGTACTTAGTGAAGTAATGAAAAGACATATGAATAGTACAGTCCAATTGAAATGTTTTAATAATATAGGGGGTCTTGAAATTGACTTGAAAATAATGAGATATCTTTATCAGAGTTCATACACCTTATAAGATGATACTAAAGTGCCCAGAAAGAGCAGATGCTCTAAGAAATAATTTGCCATCTTAATGACACAGCATGCAAACTTCTGTAGTGTAAGCTTTAATACATTTGCAAATAAATGAGGCAGGTTTAAATCTTTCAGGCAGCAAACTCAAAACCACACTTACCTGTCTTAGTTTGGGTTGTTGTAATAAAACATAAACTGAGTAGCTTATGAACAACAGACCTTTATTTCTCATGGTTACAGAGGCTAGGAACTCCAAGAGAAAGATATTAGAAGTTGTAAGAAGTTACACCTTTTATAAGGGCTGTACCCTCAAGACCTAATCACCTCCCAAAGGGCATGTCTAATACCACTACTCTTGGAGTTATATTTCAACATATGAACTTTATTTCCTTAATTCATTTGTTTGATATTTTGAAATAGTGTCTCACTATGTATTCCAGACCAACCTTGAACTCATTATGTAGCCCAGGCTGACCATGAACTCAAGGTGATCCTCCTGCCTCAGCCTCCCATGTACTGAGATTACAAGCACACAGCATCAGCATATAAATTTTAGTGAAACCTAAGTGTTCAGTCTTTTGTAGTACCTGTGCATAATTTCATCATTTTGTTATATCTATATATCTTTGAATTTCTGTAGGTAAACTCGTTATTTTTGTAACCTATCCAAAGATTTTTTCTTTATTAAAATTTTAAGTGTTTCAATGTAATGAAGATATAATATGTTAATTTCTAATTGGAATTTTCCACCATCAAATAGTCATTTCTTGTATACAACAGAGAAAGCAAGGAATTTTTGAGACAGAACTATATGCCACTGTTTAATTAGAAGTCACCAGTTATAGAGTGAAGTAGAGACAGCATACCATCTGCTTTCTAAACAACAGGTTTCAAAATGGCTTCATCTTTGCATGTTTATGATGATGTTACTATTAACACCAGTACTACAGTGACTACCTATAATAATTGTAATAATAATGATAGCATGCATTATTATGGCATTCATAACAGTAGCATATATATGAAAAATAAAACTTTCCCCAAAAGCTGTGGTATTTTAAATCCCTATTGCATTTGTTCCTTACATTAACCTTAGATACATTTATTAGTGTTATATAGGTGAAGAAAATGACGCTATGAGAGATTAAGCAATGTTTTGATTACATAGGCAGTAAGTGATAGCAGAGCATTTGTACCCAGGTCTGTGCTTAATCATTTCTTTATTCTGTATCAGGTCTATGCTTAATCATTTCTTTATTCTGTATCAATGTGTCTAGTTCCTTTTATGCTCTTTGTAATTTATAAATTTTATCACATAGTTAACAGAACCCTTTTTCATAGTGGTATATTTTCATATATATTTTAATATCTGGTGAAATACATAATCCTATTACCCCAGCACTGAAGACAGGTTTTTTTGAGCTAAAACCAAAATAGGATGTTGTTATCCCCTGAAGAGAATAAAGTTATTCCTTGTATGACTTAAGATTTTTTTAAAGGTGTTTTCTGCATGGAATTTATCACTGGTAAAACATTGCTCTTACTTGGAGTCTGACGCCTCAAATTATGAATGAAGGAATGTGATTTTCATATCATTACGTATTTGATAATGTTATATTAATATTCATAGGATATATGAAGTGATGAAATACATTTTTCATTTAGGCTCTTTTGAAGTTAGAGTTATAACTAACATGCATTTCATGCCTTATTTTAACATATCCATTTAACCTGTAAGATTGTCTATTCCCGTTTTTGACTTTTAAAGATATAGATAGATAACATAAAAATTATATTTTTGGTAGCAGTTGCAACTAACACAGGTATTCATTCATATTTGGAATCATTGTTCTAACTTTGTTTTATACTGATAAATAAAAATTAGTTATGTTGAAATCCACTTGAGGTTTTAAACATATATAAAATTACAAAGGTTTACGGTATTTTTAAATGTATATTACTGGCAGTTAAACTAGTCCTGGACTATATCATGCATTTATTGAATTTCAGTGTTATGAATACAGAGAAAGAACAAAAAGAGATTTCTCTGATTTATGAAACATTTAACTTGAAGAAGTTCAAATCTAGTTTTTTGAGTATTACATATCAATAATTCCACTAGTCAATTTGTTCTTTTGTGTGAAAGTAAACATAGCTCCCTTTTCTTAATAGATTATTAAAAACATGTGATTATTAGTTAGTTTTCATGAATTCTAAACTATGCTTATTTGTGTATTAGTATTATCATTATTATCAGTAGCTGAAAACAGTGTTTAACATCTTGTCCGGTAGGTGAGTTGTTTGAGCTAAGTATTGCTATGTCCCCAATAAATCCTCTAAATGACCATTCAATCCAAAACAACAATGTAAAAAACTCTCATATTTCAATGCATGCTCTAAGTATACATTTCTACTTGAAAATGGATTAACACTTTGTGTATGATTATTATGTTAAAAGAATATTAACTTATTGTTATGAATAGTATTCATATGAATCTACCACAAAGTATCCACAGATAAAAAGAACATACATTTTAGGGCTAGAGGTTAGCTCAGTTGTAGAGCACTTGTTTAGAATGCTTGATCCCCTGAGTTTGATCCTCATCACTGCAAAAAACATACAACCATCATGTAATCAAATCAAACCTGAAAGCATACACATTTTCTGACAGTGTCAAGTATCTTGGCAGATCATAGCTGAGTCTTCTGCCTCGAGTTTCCTTACAAGGTTACATTTGAGGTATTAAAAGAGTTATTTCCTCATCAGAAGGCCTGGTTGGGAAATATTTTATTTCTAAGTTTACCTGCAAAGTTACTGGCAGCATTCAGTTTAGGGCTATTGAACTGAAGGCTGCTGTTCCTTTGCTGGTGGTTGTCCAGAAACTGCTCTCACATCCTTGCTTGTGGGCCTTTTCCTAGAGTACTGTAGAAAATGCAGTTTAGTTAAAAAAAAGCCAAGAAGTATCCATAAGGAAATCATAGTATTTTTTTGTTTAACATATCACTAGCAGCAAGTAAGTGGGTCTATCCATTACACAGACATGCACACACGCAGGTAGGAAAGAAATCACTTGAAGGGAAGAATACTGGGAGGCAGGGGTGATTTGAGAGCCATTTCAAAAGTTGCCCACTTCATGGATATGTTCAAGGGGTGATTGAAAAATACTTATTACAACAAAAGATGCATTGGCAAGAACTGTGGGACAAATATGTTTGAAATGAGGGGCATTATTTGGAGAGGAATTAATTGCAATATGTCTTTAATTGTAATATTTTTAAAATTTAAACATTTAGTGTATTTTGTAATGTATCTTCTCAATAAGCAGAAGTGCTATGGCATGACTTTCATGGGTGAATTAAACACAATATTCCAATTAGTTTCTGTGCCTTCAGTCCTGTTCTGTTGTGATCATGACACTCCTGTGTTGAGAACATTTATAAATAGCCTTGTTTATCAAGGCCATTTACCTTTTCAGTCCCCCTATATTAGACTTGGACTGAATGCTTTTGCTTCTGGAACAGAGGTTTTTAAAAGAATCTGCAACTCTCTCTGAACAAAGTTACCACTACTATACTTGGTTTCTAGTTAGCTGTCACTTATGCAGAAAGCAGTCCTCACAATCAGCTTCTTATAAGTCTTTTACTCACCTCTGTTCCCCATTTGATACTTCTTATAGTTAGGAAAAAATATTACTATTATGTTTACTCTACTTTTTCCAGTGTATACCACAGTTTTTGACAAGTATAAGTTAAGGACCACACAAAAGAGTTACAGTTATTTATATTTAGTTTCATAGTACCTGCTATGGCTTGCATCTAGATTTCCTTCCAAAGACTCATGCAGTCATTGGTCAGGCTTTTTGGAGTTGGCTGAATCTAGGGTGTGTGATGCTGGGATTAAGGATGTGATGCTGGCATTGATTCATGGTGTGATGCTAGGATTAAGGATGCCCCACTGTAGGTTTGAGTGCTACCTGCCCTAAGAGTGGGTAGCTTAGATAGTATATAATGCACAGAAGGAGGGCTGTTGCTGTCACTTGCTCCTTTGCTGCCGTGCTGTGTTCTGCCTTCTGTCTTGTGCCTGACATGAACTGTTCTTGATCTGCCATACAACCCTGCCTTAGAGTCAGAAAACTATGAACCAAAACCTCTATAGACTTTTAGTCAGAATAAATCTTTCCTCCTTTAACTTTGAGTATTAAGTATTTTGTGTTAGCAATAAGAAACATCTAAGACAGTATTTGGCACCAGAGAAGTGGGTTCATTGTTCTCACACATGGTTGAAGAGCCTTTGGCATTGGCTTGTGGGAAGAATATGGAAAGGTTTGGAGATGCAGGCTGAAGAAGCAGCCCTGGAGTGTCTTAGTTGTGTTTGATTGGCGAATCTGGTCATAGCTCAGAATACCAAGATGCTAGCAGAAATGCTGCCAGTGGTCAGGAGGTTTTTGCTGGGATGAAGGGCTGCATTGGCGGTTGGACTCGAGATGATGTGTGTTATGGATTGTAAGAAAGTCTGTATGTACTTGCTCATGGCCAGAGACTGCCTGAAACTAAGGTTAAGGGTGGTGGAGTAATTAATTTTTCAGAAGAAACTTCAAGGGAGTCTAATGTTAAGCAGGTGGCATGGCTACTGTTGGAGGCTTTTTAGCCAGATCTAGGTTGAGAATAATCTTGTAGCAAAGAGCCAAGAATGATTTAAGATGTTGGCCATTTATCTGGCCATTCTAGAGATGCAAATTAAAACAACACTGCCTCACCCCAGAAAGATTGGCTAGTATCAAGAAATCAACCAATATGCTGAAGGGGCTGTGGGGAAAAAGGAACTCTTCTCCATTGTTGGTGGGAATATAGACTGTTGCGACCACTGTGGAAATCAGTGTGGAGATTCCTTAAAAAACTAGGATTGGAGGTCCCATTCAATGCAGCTATTCCCCTTCTGGGTATCTTCCCCAAAGTATTAAAAAACATCATACAAAAGTGATATATGTGCACCCATGTTTATAGCAGCACAGTTTATAATAGCCAGATCTTGGAAACAACTTAAATGTGCATTTACTGGGGAATGGATAAAAAAGGCATCGCATTTCTATATAATGGAATATTATTCAGACGTACAGAATGATAAACTGGACATTTTCATAGGTAAATGTATACATCTTGGAAGCATACTTATTAGTGAAATTAATATGTCACACATGCCTAATAATCACATTGTTTCATTAGTATGATAAGGGAAATACATGTATTTTGTCCCAGAGAGAATGACTTCAGCCAAGCAATGACTCAGGCCACACCTACCTTCACTTTAACCCATTATGAGCCATTTTGAGTTGACTTCTGGATGTTTTAAGAAATTTTAGATATGCTCTAAGGTTTGGGTTTTTTGCATGTGGATATCCAGTTGTTCCTGTATATTTATTAAGGGTAGAATCCTTTCACTACTTAAATGTCCGTAATGTGGGTTTCTATTTTGAGATTTTTATATTGATACTTTTGTTGTTTGTCTATCTTGATATCAATTCTGTTTTGTCATGTTGGGTGTAACTTTGTGATAAGTCATGGGTTTAGGAAGGGTTGCAGCTCTAATTTTGTCTCTGTATCGAAGTGGTTTAGAGTATTCTGAGTATTTTTTTATTTTACAGAAATGTAAGAATCAAAATGTTAATCTATGTGAAAAACAATGTTGACAGTTTGATAAGGGGTTGTGTTTTTCGATCTTTATTATTTTCTTCTATTTGTTTTTTGTTTCATTCTGTCTTTTATTTTTAATTAAAAAATGGTGTTGTAAATTTGGCCAGAAAGGAAATTTCAGGAAAGCTGTGGACTGCAAAGATAGAGGAGAGGAAAACTTGGTTGATGAAAAGGAAAAGGACAATGGAAAAGATAGATTGAGGACATCAAAAGAAATAGTAGGACTCCATTCTGCAATTTAAAGTTTGCAAAAGTGAAATCCCCAGAACACCATGTTCTAGAATGGTGGCAGCCTCGACAATTTATAACTTGGAATTAGATTCAGAGTGCTCAGTGATTCAGGCACTTGACCTCTACAGCCAAGAGACAAGAAAGCCTGGTTACTGTTCCAGCTGTTTGCAGACATTGACATCATCCATATGGTACTGGTTTTAGGTGCATACAGAATGCTAGCATTATGGAGTCAGGATGGTTTCTGCCTAGATTTCAGAAGATAGTCTAGGGGATAAGGCATAGTGTCCCTGAGAAGGCAGCGTATAATGTTGTGAGTGTTAAGCCAAAGGTGCATTGGAGAACACAGAAGTTTGGAGAAACCAGGAATGTGGCTAGTCTGAGGAATGCTGCAAGGAGTCAGCAAAACAAATCCACAAGAGAAGCTGCTAGAGCTATAACTACATCCATTACCATAGAGGTGGAGCCACCCAAGACCTTTGGAGTTGACATGTTGCCACAGACTGCCTTTGTTGCTTAATGTTGAACATAGGACTTAATGTTTGCCATGCTGTATTTTGGAATTGTTTTAGTCCCATGCTTATCTATCCCCCTCTTTGTACCTTTTGGAAGGGAAATGACTGTCATATACCATTGTATGTTGGAAGCATCTACCTTTCTTTTCATTGACGTAGGGGCTTGCCCCTAAGGATTTACCTTAAATACTCAGAGGAGACTTTAGAGTTGGACTTTTCAGCAGCAGTGAAATTGTTAGGAGTTTGGCAACTCTTAGAGATGGACTAAATGCCTTTTGCATGAAGGGATATGTATTCTACACCTTAGGTGTAGAATATTATGGTTTCAGTCTAGATATCCCCCCCCAAACCTCCTGTGATCATAGGTTGGGGTTTTCAGAGGTGGCTGGATCTAGAGTGTGTGATGCTGATATTGTGTCATGCTGGGGTTAAGGTTATGTGATTACTAAATCAGCTTTGTTGATTGATTTGGCACAGTTCTGGGTGTAAATAATGGTAAGGCCCATCCTGACTGTAAGTGCTATCTGCCCTAAATGCGTATGTTTTGGACAGCCTATAAGGGACAGAAAGAGAGCTGCTGTTGCTGCATGCTACTTTGCTACTTTCCTATTTTGTTGCTATTTTGCCTTCTGCTTGCCATGAACTACTTCTCTTCAGGGCCCCCTGCCATGCAATCCTGCCTTGGAGCCAGCCAACTATGAACTGAAACCTCTGCAAACTGTAAGCTACAGTACAGCTTTCCTCCTTTAACTTTGGGTGTTGGATATTTTGTATTATAATGAAAAAAGTAACTAAAAAAGTACCAAAGTAAATAAAGTATATGTGGTAGCTTCCATAGTAGGTTGTAGAATACCTACTTACATATTTAGTAGTTTAGTCAGTGATCTATCTATCTATCTATCTATCTATCTATCTGTATCCGATTCTTTGGAATTATTATTGACGATCAAATTTGTGCACATTTGAGTCTTTTGAGGGTAGTTTGCTAATGTTAATTTGTACATTTATTTTCCTCTGATTTAGTAATTCACTGTACCTGGGTGTATTTTATTTTCATTTTCTTTTTTTGAATATGTGTTAAAAAAATCTCATTTTTCTATCATTTACTTTTTTAAAGTTTTAAAATGTGAAAGCTTAGATTGCTTTTAGATGGTTGTTTACAAATATAATAATTTTCCCAGTAACATTTGTTAAAGCAACTTAACTTTTCTCCAGTGTATGACTTTTTATGCCTAATACATGAGCAAGGGGGTGGGTGTATGATGCATTAGCATAACCTTGAATCCACAGAGCTAGACTTTTAAACAGTACCGTATCTCTATAGTGGAATTGTGCCCAATAAGGCTCACAACTATCACTTCAAGACCTCCTTATTTGTCCTATAGGACAGTACTAGGCTATTATATATGAATTATCCTTTGAATACCTGCTTGCCGCTCCAACACTACCTGGCTTGTGTAGGGTATTAGCGCCTTTCCATTAACTGGGCCCAGTAAAAATACGCTCAAAAACAGACAGAACTGATGAATCAGTTTGCTCTCTAAATGGTCTCAATGTGTTGAAATATTTCTTTTAATATAAAATAATCCAGAAAGAATAGCAAAGTATTTAAGTTACTGACCCCTCTTTGTTATGTTCTCCATGCATATATAGACTGCCTTTGGCTTAGGATGAATGAATGAATAAAAATGCTAATTTTATTTTTTTCCTGCCTCCCTCCAATATTTCCTCATGTTCCTTGCTATCTGTTGATATGGGCTTAAAGATTATTATTTTTATTTAAATTATTTTTATAGGTTCTTAAGCAATATATATGATACATTCAGAAGGCCAATATAGCTATTGTGCATTGCCAATATTTTTCAGTTAGAATGGCTTATGAGAATTGACTGTGTCTGGTTTCATGTGATAAGAATAGACTGATAAACATGCAGTGTGTTAGGAACAGTGTTGTTTCTTTCCATGTAATTGCTTTTATTAGAAGGCAACAAAAGTACCTACTCTGTAACATGTGATGCTATTAGGAAATTTGTAATTTTCTTTGAAAAGAGAATTTGGTTTGATTAGGTAGCTTTTGTTCCATTAACAGCAATAACAAAGATGCTGTCACTCTTCTCCTTGGCTTTTCTTACTGTTTATTCTTGCAGTATCAGTTCACATTCCTGCTAATCATTAGCATTTTTATTCTATTCCATATGCTTTTGTTTTCTATATGCTAATAATTTTAAGAATTTTAATGATTGATTGTATTTCCAATGCTAATATATCTGCATGATAGATCAGAATATGGTTCTAAAACCTTTGCGTTACATTTTTATGCGTTACACTCATTTTATTAATAATACAACTTGACATTATACAATTTCTTAATCCATTTCAGGGTATAAGCTAAATGCATACAAAGAGAATCACAGGAAATTTCTTAGATTTGAAACAAGAGTCTAACTTGGAGACTGCATTTCACTATGTATTGAGGTTAGCTTTGAACTTGCTATATAACAGTTTTTCTGCCTCAACCTACTAAGTACTGAGATTACAGTTTTGCATGGTCATGCCAGGTTTAGCCATTTTTTAGTATTTAGATAAGCTGTAATTTGGTTAAAGGATTCCTTAGGAGTATTTTTACTCTTTCCATCAAGACTTACAGCCAGCCATTTCTTTGTCAAGTTCACTTATAAAATTGCCCTATGAAAGAAATCTTTTTTGGTAGTGTGTTCTAGTAAGAAGTTATTTGATCTGATTATTTTTATATTAAAAGAAATATTTCAACACATTGAGACCATTTAGAGGGCAATTTAATATTGACTGTCATTATGTAATGATAGTATTACCACTGTGATTAATAAGGCATGAAATTGTTTTGATTCCCAGTATTAATGCTTTTTTAAAATAATCATTTTCATCTATGTGTGTCCAATGATTCCTGTGACTAGTGAAATTTATGATTACAAGGTGTTACGAGGCAGTTTGTGCCACATAAGTATTGAATTTATGAAGTATTCCTATTAGTATGATGTTTAAATAAATTTAAACAGCTAGGTACAGGAAGGTATATGTGATGACAAAGATAACCAAAGTTGTCAAGTATTTTAAGCAGCCTTTTTAATAGTAAGTACAAAATTCATAATATTACTTGCTAACATAGCAATGCCTGAGAGTATCTCATACTAAGCTTCATACTATTGAACTCTTAAATTGTCTAATATGGAAGAGCTTTGAAAGTGCTTTTTAAATTTAATATCTTTCCAGATCAAAGTATAACAATAATATAACTTATTTTCGTTATTTTCCACAATATAATTGTATATTTCAACTAAAGATTAGTAAGAGAGAGAGAGTTGGCTGGATCTGGTGGTGTATACCTGTAATCCCAACATTTCGGGAGATTGATATAGGAGCATCACAAATTCTGACGCAGTCTATCAAATTTTAAAAAATGATGTAGGAAGTAGCTCAATGAGAAGGCCCTCAGTTCAGTGAGAGAGAAAGAGAAATATTTAATACAATGTTTTTAACATCCAAAAATTACAGTATCATTTTTACTTTGTTTCAGTCAGTCTTTGTATCTTTCCACACTCAGTGGCATAGTGACTACAGGGCAATTATTTATTATCATCAACTCTGTCCAATTCAACAATTTTTTGAAAATATCATTTATCAATTTTCTTGGTGAGCAGAGTATAATTATATTTCAGTGTTTATATATTGTGTAATATTTGAGAATTATTAGCAATGAGTTATATTAATTAGACCAGAATTCATTTAGAACACAGTAAGTAGTTGTCTTATGAAGTTTATATTGATCTTCATGAACTTGATAAGTGGTTATAAATGGGTAGTTTCTTATTTCATAATTTAGTTTTTATGTGATATATGATATATGTTAGCAGTTATCTCTTTTAATGAGGGAAAATATATGGAACTTTGGAGATATATGTGCAAGGAAAGGCAATTAAATGTTCTTCTAGCATGCTTTTTATTATATTTTGACACTTTTAACTCAGGCCTATTTTGTTCTCTTAGATTAGGAGCAGGAAGTAAAAGCAGTGATGATGAAAATCATCCTGTGGCCAGATGATTAGAGATTAAGAGGTTTTTTTCAAAGATAATCTTAACCTTAACAGGGAAAAATAAAACACTGTGAGCCTTTGGGAAATTTGCTGTATGGGTCCATTCTCCAGCCATGGTTTTCTTCTAATTTTTATATTTCCAGAGATTTTGTATCTACTCTTGAATTTTTTCAAGTTCATAAGAATTACTATGAGTATAGTATATGATATTGGAGAATCATTTAAAATTTAAAGACTATTTCAAAAACAGTAATACTTTGGCTTTGTGTTGTGGTCAGGGGTTGTGAGAAGAATAATTATAATCAGGACATAGAATTTATAATATTATTTTATGATGGTCACCCAGAATAAAACGCAAGAAAGTGTAGGAAATCTGTCTATGACACTAAAGACTCAGAATATTTAGCCAAGGGCCTTGGTCTCACAACAGTTTCCTGCATGAATCTAGATGAAAACTTAGAGCCTATGAGAATACCTTGCATAAGTCCAACTGGAGGTCTAGAGCCCACAAGAAGGACTTATACCAGTCTGTTTTATGGATTCGTGCTGGAAAGGTCCAAAGGTCAGCTGTGGAAGCTAGAAAGTCTATGCCAATGGGGTGAAGGAGCTGTGCTGGTAGTTTGAGGGTCCTATACTGGAGCGGAGAAGTCACACTCAAAACAAGGGCCAGGGCTGTCCTGGAAAGTACTACAGCCATCCTCAGCAACAGGGAGGCCTCGAGCTCCTCCAATGATAAGAACAGTCGATACATGCCTGGAAGCAAGCATGTAGAGTTTGTCTTGGAGATTAAACGGCACCCATCTTCGCCTCTGGAGCCAGGATGCAATGCTCAAAGTAAAGACCATAGCTCTCCCAAAGTGAACCACAGCCACTCTCACCAACAAAGTCTTGAGCTCCTCTGATGACAGTGGTCAAACTCACACTGCGCAAGCTAGTCATGCGGAGCTCCTCCAGAAGAACTAATGGCTCAAAACAGCTATACTTACAGAAAACTACAATGACTCCCACTTCTCCAATTCTCTATGTATGTTGGCAACTTTCCTCAGGTGGAACATCTATGTTCAACACCATGCTGATTTAACTTAGCTGGTGTTAAATTGACTACCAGTTTTTAATCTATAACAGTCTTGGTCAAGTTCTTTAGGATTATTGTGATCAGATTTGTGATAAATAGTATATAGTTATTAATATTTGTATAAAATAAATACAGAACTTAAAGAATAACTGTTTTAATACCTTTATTCTCAAAGACATGTATGCTGAAATTCATGGAATTCATATGTTTTATAGCACAGAAGTTGGCAACTGGGACACATGTAAGATTAGTTCTTTGTCAGTCAAAATAGACAATATTTTGATGAAATTATTTTTAGTGAATGTACCAGGTAAGAGTTATATAAATCATTCAATAGACTAATATATTAATATGTTGCCTGATGTTCAGAATTTTGTCAGTATGGACAATCTTATTTCTCAAGAGCTATTCAGTGTTAATTTTCATTAGTAAGTGGTTGTTGAAAATTTTTGAGACTAAATTTTAGTCAAAGATTACATAACATTGTTATAAATCTTGTACTTATTACACCTATTGTCAATGCAACTGTGTAAAATAATCCTTTAGCCTATTTCCCTCAAACATTCACACCTACCAGGTGCTAACACATACATAATCATAATAGTAACACATTTGCTTTGTTTCACAAATTCTGGATCAAACAGTGCCTGAATATTGAGAGCTACATTTCTATGTATGTATTAGTAAGTAGTATTAGTGGCCTACATAGAGACCAATATACTGCAGAAATGAGACAACAGTGTTATTTTAGCAATTATTCCAAGCTGCCATTGAGGCTGTCCTCCTTGCCTTATTTGCTTATTCAAGAAATGTGTATTGAATTAGTGTCATATGCCATACTCTACTATTTGTCACAGAATCTTTTTTATTCCTGGACGCCACAGAATGAATTACTCTGAAGTTTTAGTGGTAGAAATGGAATTTGTTTGTCTTATTTTGTCCAACCAGATTCTCTGTGTGCACATTAGGCTCTGCTTACTTACCTAGATTCAAGATAAATATGTTATCCAAGTATGTCTTCCTACTCAAAGAGTTTCCTAGGGTCCAAATTATTATTTTTCATAAAGGTTGTCTAGAAATACTTAAATTATTTTGCTTTACCTGAGCCACTGTCTACTAGGATGGTCATTATTTTCCAGAGAGTTTTTGTTTAGTTATTTCCTTACTCCCAACAAATTTTTATCTGCATCCTCTCATTACTTCTTAAAACTCAGTGTGCTTAAAAAGATCCAGTGAATCCATGCATGATAATCCAAGAGCTCAGGGAGGCTGAGGGAAGAGGATCTCAAGGTGAAGCCCAGCTTGGGTACCTAGTGAGACCCTGAATGAAAAGAAAGAAAGAAAGATGCAAGCCAGCCAGCCAACCAGCCTGTGTTAAGGCCCAATAGCTCAGGGTCGTCCAACCATTTGGTATGGGGGCAGAGGAACAAGTGAATTTTTGGGTAGACCTGTAATTTAAAGTTTAGAAATGGAATTAGAGAAGAAAATGGTGAACAATAAAAACAAAAGCATGATGATTGATAAAATATATTAGAGTAATATTTGTAATAAGCTCACCATGTCACTAGGTGTTTGTTTTATAGACTTAGTAATTGAATTTTTGCTTGAGGCCCTACCTATCTTTCCTTAGAAATGATTTTTTTTTAAATTTTAAGAAATGTAGTAAAGTCTTTTCCAGAAAGTATGAGTCCTTTAATAATAATAAATTCATTTTTCTATAAATTAATAAATTTAACAATATGCACTTTATGTGTATGGAGAATCAGCTTTGTGCCTGTGTCTAGACCATGGAGAATACAGTTATGATTTAGGCAGGAATTATTTATTTTTTTTGTAGAATTTGCAGTCTAAGTAAAAGCATAACATATAATTAAATTTTTAAGAGTGTCAATCTAAAGAAAATCAAATAGAGAACTATTTAGATGGGGCATTTGATATGAAGGTTAAATAATTTAAAGAATATATGAATTACCAGGCATGGATTGTGCATGGTTGTAACCCAAGCACTCTAAAAGATTGAGGCAGGAGGATTACAAATTTTAGCCCAGTCTGGACAATTTACTGAGACCCAATTTAAAATTAAAGTAAAATAAAAGTTCTAGAAATGTGGCTTAGCATGTAGGCCCTCGTCTCATCTTTCAGGATGAACAAACAAATAGAGGGCCTGAAGGAAGGAAGGAAAAGGAAAAGGAAGGGGGGAAGAAGGAAAGAAAGGTGAAGGGAGGGAAGAAAGAAGGAAGGAAAGAAAAATAAAAGCAAATGAATTGGAGAATTTAGATATATGTAAGCAGAAGCCAACAGTATTCATTGATGGATTGGATAGACGACCTTTGAAAAACCAAGGAATTAAGATCCTTTGGCTTTAGCCAAAAATACTACTGTGTAACAAATATATTGTATTTGTAAAACCATAAAAGGCTAAGGATAGTATTCATGAAAAATTGCTTAGAGAAGTAAAATAATGTGATAAGACAAACCATCTTTAGATATAGTACTAATATTTTCAAAGGTAAAAAGATCAGTGTAGTTTGAGTTTGTTCAGTGTTAATACCTAGAAATCATTGGGATAGCTTTAGTGTTAACCTTTAACTCTAGGGGTTTGTACCCCACTTGATTTCACTGTAAAGACAATGTTTACATATTTCCTCTGTTTAACTATTTGGTGAATTGAATAGTGAATCTTTTTTCAAGAATTTAATCCAGGTTGAGCTCATTCTGTGTACTAGGCACGAATTAATTATGAATTCAGTTTCTGGTAGTACAGTGAGAATTCTATTCTCATTTCAACTAAATATTTGATCTAAGATTTTTAAATTATTTATGTACCAGAAGGACATAGGAGGTTTGTTGCTAAAAACCCATTTCTGACTAAAAAAAAATTTATTCAGAGAGAAATATGTCATTTTGGGGCATAATCTATTAAATATCAAAAGAACTATATTCTAAAATTCAGTTTCCAGTTAGAAATAGCATCTTCTATTTAAGTGTTTACAAGGTTATGCATTATCTTCTAGACAATGAGAATAAATTTAACATTGTAATTATTGTGAAATTGACAAAATATACATTTGTGTTGAAAAAAATCTTTGTTTATAATTTTTAGTACCTTATTGTAACTGTATATCATTTGGGGGCCTGCCATGTTTGAGGAGTAATTTCTCTGTTAATATTGTATTGAAGAATGAGTGGAATTGGTAAAGCAACTATGAGTATTCATGATTTCCTTATCCTTTATATCCCAGAAAACTTAGCACCAAATCTTAATTTCTGGTGGACTGGCTGAGCTTCTATCCTGGACCACTGAAGTATACTGAACTCTAATATTTTACTTCACTGGGGTATGGCAGAGTGCGGTTCTTAGCATTATTGTAATCACTTCATTTGTGAAAGTGTTATAGAATTGCATTCAAGGAGACAAAATAACTTCTCCGTATGATAAACTTTTTAAAAAGCAGTTCTAGTGCATGTGAAAGTATACTGCAATTGAGATTTGCAAATATGCTTCTATAAGGTTATCTTAGTTTATATGATCAGTCAAATCCAAAGAAATTATTTTGGAAGGTCGCTGGGAAGCATATAAGAAAATTTAAAAACAATTCTTTTAGGCAACTAATGAATTTTCTGTTTCTGACATTTGCTTTTCACTTTATGTTTTCAATTAGTGAAGTAGAAAAGCAATCATATAATTTCAGTAGTTGGACATTCTGTGTGCTAGAAGTGGTATCATAACAGAAATTTTACAACTTATCTATAGCGAAGAATGGGTTTGCGGAAGGTAACCCACATTGTTTGTGTCTTATTCTAAGTTCTACATATAAATATATCCTTGAATTTATATAATGTGTTTACACTTATATTTAAAAGTTTAGTCATTTGCATAGGTTCCAGACTATACTGGATTCTGGTCTGCTTTGTGATTCTTCCATTATTTTAGGATTTAAAGCCAAGTTCACTCTATAGAGAATAGAGAGCTAAGCAACAGAAAAAGTGATTTGTGCCATGCTTAATACATCCTACTCTTTCTATTTTTGCGTCTCTAACAAGCATTTTCTGAGCATATAGTTGAAGAACTAGGGATTACATTTTAGTTCTTCTTTGTATAGTAGTCCTCTATTGATGGTTTCACTAGGGGCTGACTTTCCTGGTATGGAGACAGCCCAAGCAGGCTGTACTGTGGAGCTATCACACATGGCTCTACTGGCTTTTATTCCTCCACTGGGTTGCTCTATTCTTGCCCCTTACTCTTCTCTGTCATTTCTTTGCAAGCAGGAAGCAATTTTCACTAAGGATACTTTTTTCTCTTTGCTGATAATAAGGCTAATATTACCCTGAAAAATTATAGTTCCTATTATTATTATGTTAGTATCACTGGAGTCTTAAAGATATCTCAACTTCTTTTTCATAGCATTCCCTTCAAAATGTCACATCTTTAATCATAGTTTGCACAACTTAATGCTGCATGAAGGAATATAGTGTTTTTCTTTTTTGTTTTTGGTACTGGGAATCGAAGTCAGGGCCTCACACTTGCCAGGCAGCACTGTGCCACTAAGCTATATCCCCAGCCCTGAAAGATTATAGTCTTTATTATTAAATCAAGCTTAAATAGTCTCACAAATGGAAAAGAAACTGTAGTAATGGCTTCCATTTATGTAACATTTTGTACTCTGTGCCAAGCATTGTTGTAATTGTCTTACAAGCATTTACCCATGTTATTTTCTCAGTAACCTGTTGAGGTTACAATTATTAGTCAGATTTTGTACATGTTGAACATAAGGTACATGTTCTCTGTACCTTAGATTTTAAACAGGGATATAGTGAGTGATACTAAGGCATTTTGTTTTGTGCCCTTTTTTGTTTTTTTTTTATTGTGATGTAACTTAGGAATTTGTTAATTGGCACAATGTCACTTTCAATTTAACTTTTCATCAAGCTCTGCAATAAATCATAGTTTGTTTCTTTGTTGTATTCATCAGGCATAAAGTAACATCACATAGTAGGTGTAAGTTTTTCATTAAGTCAATGTAGTGCTTTTAGAAGTTAATATATTATAAAAGCTCCATTTTGGTAATGGATAACTGGAAAATCAGCTTATTATATATATGAACAAAAAGTTTGTTTTCTCTTTCTCTAAGCCAGTGAAGATCATGAACCTCAGTGTAACTTAATGCAGTTGCTGTGATTCATATCCAAAGTATTTCTTTAGAAAGTAGACATCAACAAAGTATCTGGAATGCATTAGTGAAGTAATGAAAATCTTGGTCTGATGAGGTATAACAGAAACATGGTGTATGTCTAAATTTAAAACAATTACCTTAAAGACACTTTACCTTGAATTCCCCTGAAAAATACTTCATCTGCTTTGAACACATTTACCCTATTTTTCCTGCCACTTCCTAATGTAGTTTGAAAGCTCTCTTTAGAAAGTGTCTTTAGTTGGACTGTCAAGGCTGCCTTGATGTTCTGAATTGATTAAAAAAGTTTATTCATGATCATTTTGACTTTGGAGAAGAATCGGAAGTCACAGTTCCAAATCTGGTAAATAAGGTGAAGACAACCCCTTACTGGTTTTACAAGCTTACCTTTCCATTGGATTGTTTTTGGGAACAGCAAAATTCATTGTGTTTTTTTTTTTCCTCACAGCTCATAAAGACACTCATGAAGGAGGACTTGTAGAACTGCTTTAGAAGGTGGTAAAAACTATGGGCCAAGTGTAGTCCAAGCTAGGGGGAGAACTCTGAGGGAGATTAATGGTACTGTGTTTATATTTAGATGTCCCCAAGAGCTTCATGCGTTCATAGGTGGGGCTTTTGGAAGAGAATTGAATTATTGTGTCACTATCACTCAATACAGTGCTATGATTTGGGGCCTAGTCAGAAGAGGTGGGTCATGTGGACATGATCTAGAGTGGTGTTTCTTCCCACCTGACTTCTTGCTTGTTTGTTTGCTTTCTGTTTGCCATTGGGTGAGCAGCTTTCTTTCACCCAGGCCCTTACACCTAAAATGTAGGCAAAAATAAGCCTTTCCTTTTCAGATTTCTGGGTATTTTGCCCCAATAAAGACAAAAGTGACTGAGATAAATGACAAGTTGAAATTTTTAAATGATCACTAGTTGATCGCACCATGTAATATATATACTTTTTTGCTTTACTGATTATTTCTTTCTCTTGGAAAAACAAATATAGATATGTACATCTCCATGTGATCATGTATTTTGAGCTACATGCCCTAAATAAATATCCATGATCCCTGAGGTTTGCATAAGTAATTTAACATTCATAGATGTATATTCTGCAAGTAGAGTACAGAAGAATATCTTGATATGTAGGCTGCTAGACTTTTTTCAGTCCTGAAATGTTAATATGATGAATATAGGGGATTTGGATGAGCCTGAACCTATTAAACTAGGAAGATTATTGACAATAGTATTTTCACTCATTCTTGTTAAACCTCAATAGAACTATTAGAATGTAACTTGATAATGGGTGATAATAATAATGAAAGCACACATCCTGAAAATTTTACACTTTCTCTTTAACATATAGTAATTGTTATAATGCAGTATAATGCTAGTATAAAGATGCATGAAAGATAATATTATTAAAGAGTAATTAAAATAAATCCTAGTGATTTCATGTAAAATATTGTAACTGGGACTTGAGGCATATGTAGACATTGTTTTTCAAAAAAAATCGTAGGGAGTTGTGGGCAGTAGAAATTATGTGAACATGGGTAGATATGCTGTCCTCACATATCAAGGAATAAGACTTAAAATGGTTGCATAATATGGCATCAAGAATAGGGAAATGACTTAGAAATGAAAATTGGGGTGACTTGATAAAAGTTTTCTTTATTATCTATAAGTAACTTCTAATGGATTTTTAATTAGAGGTTTAAGATGGTATGGTCAAATTGCATTTTTTTTTGAGACAGGGTCTCGCTTTGCAGTTCAGGCTGGCCTTGAGCTCACTTTTAGAGCCCAGGCTGGTCTCGAACTTGCAACGATTCTCCTGCCTCAGCCTTCCAAGTGCTAGGATTACAGGCGTGAGCCACCATGCCCAACTTTCAAATTGCATTTTAGAATGATCACTTGCAATAGGAAATTTGGGACTAATTGGAGAATATTTAGGTGGCTTTTAAATGGTACTCTGATTGGGATGTTTTATGATTTGAAGTCAAGCCAGTGGAAGTGAGAAAGTTAAGGAGGGATCTAACTATTTAGAAAGTGAAATTAACAGTTATTAGTGACATGTTCAACTTGGAGAGATGAGAAAAAAAAAAGAGAAAGAATATGTCCAGTATATAAATACCATACATCTCACTTGTATGTTGAGGTGGATGGGGATGCTACATACTTAGTTAGGGAAGAACAGGAAAAGTAAAAAAAAATTAGACAAAATAAATTTGGGAAAAAGTTAAATTGCTGTGTCCTAGAGGAAGTTATAGAAAATCGGAGCTCAGAATACATAGCTGACTTTGAAAGAGAAAATAGGGGGTGGGTGATCCAGCACAATGGCAGCACCTTCCTGGCAAACAGTGAGGTCCTGAGTTTGATTGCTGATATCAACAATAATGAGAGGGAGGAGAGAGAGAGAGAGAGAGAGAGAGAGAGAGAGAGAGAGAGTTAGAGTTGATCTATACATGCATACAATTTAAAACCATGAGAATAGATGAGATTGCCTACAGAAGAATTGTACCGACAAAAAAATCAACAAACCAAACACACACACACACACACACACGCAAATGGGCTAGGATTAATTTCTCAATACCAGTGGAAAAGGAACAGGCAGCAAAGGAAATGCCAATAAAATATAACCAAAATGAAGAAAATGTCATGTTACAAAATGTAGGAGAAGAAAATATGTCAGGAAAAAGAAGGGACTAATTTAATCATACAGACTATTGCGGAGAGGTTAATTCACATAAGGAAAGCAAAAAGTCAATGGTAGTTGTTGTAGTCAGGGGTTGTGAAGAGAACAATTAGAATCAGGACACAGAATTTTAATATTATGATGGTCACCCAGAGTTAACAGAAGAAAGTGCAGGAAATCTATCCACAACACTAAGACGTAAAATATTCAGCCAAGAGCCTGGATCCCACAGCAATATCCCACATGAGTCCAGATGAAAACCTAGAGTCCATGACAATGCCTTGCATGAGTCCAACTGGAGATCCAGAGCCCACGAGAAGGACTCAAAACAGTCTGTTTTATGGATCCGTGCTGGGAAGGCCCAAAGGTCAGCAGTGGAGGCTAGAAAGTCTATGCCAGTGGGGTGAAAGAGCTATGCTGGTAGGTTGAGGGTTCTACACATGCTCATAATAAAGACCAGGGCTGTCCTGAAAAGCATCCTCAGTGACACAGAGGCCCCAAGCTCCTCCAACAATAAGCTCAGTTGAGTACAGACCAGGAAGCCTGCATGATGAGTTTGTCCTGGAGATTGAACAGCATAACTCTGGAGCCAGGAAGCACTGCTAGATATAAGGACCAGAGCTCCCCCAAAATGAACCATAGCCACTTTCACCAACAAGGTTCGGAGCTCTTCTGATGACAATGGTCGAACTCACACTGGGGAGGCTAGTCATTATGAGCTCCTCCAGGAGAACCAATTGTTCAAACAGCAACTCTTGAGAGCAACTCCCAATGCTTCAATGCCTTCCTTCTTTCCCATGTCTCTTTGTGCTGGCAACTTTCCTCAGGTGAAACATTTATACTCAGCACCATGGTGATTTAAATCCAGCTGGTGTTAAGCTGACCATCAGTTTTGAATGCATAACAGTATATATATATATATATATATATATATCTCGATATTGATATCGATATAGATAATTTTTCCCCTTTACAGTATAGAGGAAAATCAGATTGGAATTCTTTGGCATTTAGAACTATTGGATGGATCTGAGGATGCTAGTCATTGACATACTACAAAAGGATTACAAAGTTTGTTAGAAAAAAAACCACCATGAATCCTGTTGAGTATAATGCATAGGTAGAGATGTTTATGATCTGCAACTTATAAGAGTAACTTGGTCTGGAGATAAGAATTTTAGAAGTTTTTCTATAGTTAAAAGACTCTCTGGGTATCCTCATGGATATTTAATTGAAATAAAATTGAGTCCAATTTATTAAGAAAAGTTGGCAAGTATGTTACAGCAGTACACATATACATCACAGTTTGCAAAGGAGGCAATTGAAAAGGAATGGAATATATTAGGCTAACTTTCACTAAAGGCATTTTGGATAAACTAATACAGATTAAAGCAGTTAATAACAAAGGGCATAGTTTTTAGGTGTAAGATCCTAATTGTTAAAAAAATTGTTATATCAGGTATCTGTATAAAATACAAACCTGATCAAGGGACTGGGGGTATAGCTCAGTGGTATCACACGTGCCTCCATACTCAAGGCCCCAATTTTGATTCCTAGCCTCACCAAAGTTTCCATTGTTTTTATACCTTAGATTTTTATAGAGTGACATATTTGACTTGAGTGGTTATTCATTTCTCTATTCACCTAAAGATAACATATAGTCAGATAATGCATAATCTCTGAATTCAAAGTAGTTCTTTTGGAAGTTAATTCTCTAGTGGAATTTCTGTCCTCAAAGTACTATATTCATAATAGAGTAAAATGGTTGGAAACGTAGAAAAGGTCGTAATTGATTTAAATTATTTTGTCTCATAGTTTTTAATGCTAGTAAAGGAACATTGGCTATAATCGACCATATTTTAATTTTACACAGCTTACTTAAAATTATGTTATTAACATTGCAGAGTGAAAGCTTTATTCATTTCCATTTCTGGAGAAGTGACCTTGTGAAATGTTAAGATTGCATTTTGTGCTTTGAAAAAATACTTAATGATTTGTGCTTGATGCACTTAAACTCTTTATTGAAGGTCAAGGATTATATTAGGGCATTTTTTTCTATAAAATCTTGACAGAAATGAACTAGGTGGTTGAATTCTCAGTGGTAATATGTCACATTTGTTAAGAAATTGTCTAATGATAAAGTCAGGGTTTTCTCATTATTTTTCTTAGTAACAACCACTACTAGTTCATTAAATATTGCCTTTATTAGAGTGTATTGTTTCAAAACTTGTGCCAGCCACAATTGTTACATAACGGATATTTAATTTAAATTGCTAGTTATGCCATCCTCAGCGATGTGTGTATACTGTATATGCCATGCATTTCGGTGAGGTGGAATTGTACAGATATTACAAAAGCATTGCTAATTTATTCTGGCCTCCGTGTTTATACTCTACATTGAATTTAGATATCCATAATTATTTTACTTTTTATTATATCATATATTATATCATATTATATTTTAAGACAGGATTTCTCCATGATACTTTTAAGATTCTTGGGGCAGTTCTGTAAGTGTGAGGAAACCATTAAGTCGAGTGAAAAAGATTGAGATTGAGTCTTGATTTTGCTACTTTTACAACTCAAAAATCTATCTCACTGCTTTGATTCTTTGAATTTTGTTAACCATATTTAATAATAAGCACCTTACTGGGTTGTTAATAGTAAGTGGGATAAACCAGTTTAAACTGTAGAAAGAATTATGTGACTGTTGAATCTAGAGTATACTCCATGATACTGAGTACTGGTAGGTCTTTGAGCAAATATACTATTGTCAGAATATAGCTTTTGAAGTTATGTGCAACATACTAGTCCAGAACCTTGGCAATTTGAAGTCATAGAGTTTTTATGAGCTATAAAGTAGGAATAGATAAAACCACCAGCATTATAAGAATGAGTATAGTTCTCTTATAAACATCCTCCGGGTGTTTATGGAAGGGGTTAGAAAAGAAGTAGCCTTTCCCTTTGTAGAATGAGTAAGATTTTACTAAACAAAAGTGGATTGAATGAATAAAAAGGCCTCTGAAGGAAACCACCTGGAATTTAACAAAGTTGCTGGGCTGTGCACTGTATTGGTCTGTTATATGGATATCTTTGCCAGGATTAAAAATAATCATCATGGACTAACTACTGAGAAAACTGAGAAGACAAAGAAAAAGAAAGAAAAGAAAAGAAACGAACTCTGGTCCCCTGCTTTTTTCCTCATGAGTTCACTGAGCAGAAAATAGTTGTAGGGAAAAGTGGGTGGACAGCTGCTCTGTTCTAGTTGTCATTTTTCAGTTTTAGAAAAATGCACAGAGAATACCAGAAGAAGCTCGTGGTCCCAGTCTACTGTCATTTAATAGTTTTGTGTCTGCTTTTAATGGGTATTTTTCTTGTCCCTTGCTGTCAGCTGTCATTCGTTTGGTTGTCAGTGTACCTGCTGTACCTCAGTTGTTGGGGGCCAAGTAAGGGCATTAAAAAATTAGAGGCTGTAACACATTTGTCTCTAAGTTACTGAATTTCCTTGGATACCTAAAGCTTTCGGTATCAGCAGACAAGCAGGAACAACAGAAAGGAAAAACTTGACAGAGTGCAGAAAGCTGACAAGATTTCCTGGGGCTTCCAATTGGGTTTAGAGGTAAAATATGCAAAGAATAGGAAAAATAGCTTAAAGGAAACTTTGGGCTTGAGTTAAGCTGTATGAATTGAGCAAATTTTTAAATTTACTGTTTGTTCCAGGCTATAAAATTGTTTAATAATCTCTATTTTCCAGTGTTGTTGTCAACATCACCTCGGGTTTTTCTTTGTTATAGTAGATGAATGTTAAATTTCCTGTAATTCCACACCCAAGTACGGAAATGTGTGCAGTTAATAATTCAAAATGACTAAGGTCTTGAAATTTTAAGTTGTTTACTTTTAAAAAGACATAGGTAAGGCTTTTATGCAAAAATTACACTGTTTGGCAGCATATAATTTAGTCAGTTTAAGTTAGGAAGCATACATTGAGGTATAGTAAGAAATGCATTAAAAGAAAGTGGCAAGGGGGAATAAGGATGAGAGAAATGTCCAAGTGGTTCTTAAAAAAATTGTGAACATGAGTTTACATTTCATCAGCATTAGGTGATCTTTGTGGGTCTTGCAAGATACTGTTTTTGTTTTCGTTAAAATAGTATCTGACGCTTTGATAAGTACTAGGGTGGGAGAGATTTGTTCAGGGGCATGAACTGGTTAACTCTTTTGATAACTGAGGAGTAGCGTAATGAAAGCTGAGAAATTATTTGCTGTAGTGGACACAGGGGAAAAGAGAAAAAAGGATCATTGAGTTTTGATGAGATAGCCACAGATTTGCCTGGTTTATAAGCCCAAGAAAGTAGAGAGTGGCTTGATGATAGACAAGTGACAAAGAGCCACTTTATAGTAGAGTAAATTATTTCTATTTTTCCCATGTGCACTTTCTTGGCACAGTAGTATATATAATTAGAGATGTATATCATGCAACTAAAAATAAAGATGTGGAAACTTAAGTTTTCTAAGACTGTCAGGAAGAGGAGAATAACTAGAAATAAAGGTTTGGTTGGGTTTGATTTTTTGAGACAGGGTCTTACTATGTAGTTTGGGCTGGCCTTGAACTCATCTCAAGCTCTCAACAATACTCTTGCCTTAGCCTGCCATTTATTGGAATTACAGGTGGATACCACCAAGCCTGGCAGAAATAAAATATTCAACCATGGAAAGTAACCATGGTTAATGACAAAAGGAAGAAAGAGTTAGAAAAACAGAGATGTTGATCGGTGTTTAAGGTTAAGTAATAGTTCAGGGGGAAAGAGAATGAGGAATAGTTCAGGGGAAATTTATAGATAAAAGTAGTGGTTTCAGTCAACCTGTATATCTAAGAATCATATTTTTGGATCTTAAAATGGAGCCACTTGTCTCTTGCCTTTGTTCCTTAGAGTGATTTTATTTTGTTTTTATAAAATTCACTTCTATTTTGTTTCAGACTTCTGGGGTTATTACTTTTGCAGTGTACTTTCGTTTACCTCTGTTTCTCCCCACACTTCATTTCTACTTGTTCTCATGGACCATTATTTTGTAAAAATCTTTTTTCTAATCCCATCATAAATCCTGAGCAACCACCTTTTTGACACCTTGAGCCATATAAATTCCGTAGCTTGTACTCCTCTGAGAACTAGGTATGGGCATTTGTCATTTCCAAGGACTTGTAAAAGATCATCAATTTGACAATGGATAGGTGATTCTATAGCCCCAGGGTGCTGCTTAAAGTCAGTGAACTCTGGCTTTAGAGTGCTTGGTTTGGACCCCTATCCTGCCACTCACTAGCTAGGTGACCTTGCACAAGTTGCCCAACTGCTTAACATCTCAATAGGAGAGTTAAGAGAATGAACATATTTAGAATAGTGACCTGATCGATAGTAAATATTATTTGAATGTTGGATACCACTGTTTTTTTGATCTTGTTGTTATTCTAATTTATTAATATATAGATTTGAACCATGAGTATTAGTTAGAAACATATCCAACTTTTAGACCTAATTTTTTGGTCTATTAGAGAGATTTATCCACAAATTAACTCAATTTATTTTTAAAATGAGATGATTAATTTACCATCATTGAAAATGGGATAGTTTTTACATTAAAGGAAAATTTCTGGAAAAATGGCAATAAGTAGCACTTTCACTTGTCTAAAACTAATGTAAGAAAAAAAATCATTTAAATAACTTGATGTTTACGTGAAAAATACATTGGACTTTGTATAGTTTCTATGTGTCATCAAAATTTATGATGATTAACTTAACATATTCTTTAATACTAATTGCTATATGTGACTGAAAAAGCATACCCCCAAAAACGTTATTTTTTGTTGTTGTTATTTTGTTTTTTTGGTACCAGGAATCAAACTCATAATCTGGCACTTGCTAGGCAGGCACTTAAGCTGCTGAGGTAAAATCTGGCCCCCAGAACATTATTTTTTGAAAAAACAAATTATGTGATATGTCATTTGTTATCATGTAAATAAATTCCTTGCCTTCTCTAAATCCACTAATGTTTCTTTTATTTTGAATACCTAATTTTGATTTTCACAGATGCATAGTAAAAGAAGATTGAATTGAGTAAATTTGTTTTTTTCTACTAGCTGCATTTATTCTTTGTTAAGTGATCTGACTTCTAGCATTCCATCCAAAATTCTTTTAGTAACAAGCGCCATCTAATATGCAAACTTATACTGTTTCTCATTTTAATTTTCTATTTTATTATTTATGCCTTGTATTGACATGCATGTCTTTATGCATGCTTCCTGTATGGAATGGCACTCTCGCACATCTTCCTTGATTCAAGCAAATGTGGCCTCAAAAATCTATCTATTTAAATTTTTTTTTTTTTATTTTAGGGAGAATAAGACAAAAAAGGGTAGATCTAAGCAGATCAGAACAGCAAATATAAGCAACACAGCACTTCAGAGCAAGACAACTGGATATTAACAGTAGTTATTATAATGTCTCTTTCTCTGAAACAGTGGAGCTTAGCTTTACACACAATAATGTCAAACATAACAAAATAGAATCAAAGCACTCAAGAGAATGAAACTAAAGCAAGGCATTCTGAAGCAAATAACCAAAGATGAACAATGGCTACTACATTATCTCATTTTCCATAAAAAATTGTTTATACAGGCATGCATATTAAAATCCAGTAAGACACAACATGATAGAACAAATGGTAATGGGAAAACAAAAGCATGGTAGGACTTCAGAGCAAGATCATATTAAATCAACAATGGCTGCCATATTGTCTTTTCTTCAAAGTAACTGTTCATACCATCACATATATCAAGATCAAACAAAACAGAATAAAACCATTCCAACCAATGAATGAAAACATTATAAGACTTCAAAGCAATCTAATGGGTGAACCATGATTACCATAAAATCTTCTGTACCTTACCATTTCTTAAACTAGGAAGGCTATACAGTACTTATATTTGTCAGTTTGATTTATTTCACTTATGAGTATGGATTCAAGTTGCATCCATTTATTTATAAGTATCTCAATGTGATCATTCTCTATAGCTGAGTAGTACTCCATTGCATAAAAGTACCATGGTTTTTTTATCCATTCCTCAGTTGACGGGCACTTAATTTGTTTCCGGATCTGGCTATTACAAATTGTGCCACGATAAACATGGGTGCACATAGATCACTGTGGTAAGATGTTTTCAGTTCTTCTGGGAATATGCCTGAGTGGAATAGCTGGGTCAAATGGGACCTCCTACCCCAGCTTTGTGAGGAATCTCCAGATTGACCTCCACAGTGGTTGCACCAGTCTACACTCCCACCAACAGTGCAGAAGTGTTCCTTTTTCCCCACAGCCTCTCCAGCATTTGTTGTTGGTAGTTTTGTTGATCCTGGCCATTCTTTCTGGAGTGAGATGGAATCTCAGTTGTGGTTTTAATTGGCAATTCTTTAATGACCAATGATGATGAACATTTTTTAATGTATTTATTTGCCATTCATATTTCTTCATCTGAGAACTGTGTGTTCATCTTGGATGCCCATCCTTGGATTAGGTCTTTGAATTTTGGGGGTCTGATTTCTTTTAATACTTTATAAGTTCTAACAGAATTCCTTTGTCTGAGGGACAGTTCTCTAAGATTTTTTCCCATTTTCTGGGCCTTCTTTTCACTCTGAAGACCTATTTGCACATGCAGAAACTCTTTAATAAGACGTGATCCCAGTTATTGATTCTGGGAAGTATTTCCCGTGCAGTTTGGTTCTTGTTCATGAATTCTCTACCAACCCCTATGTCTTCAAGGTTTTTACCTCCTTTATCTTCCAACAGATTTAGTGTTTCTGTTTTAATATTTAGATCCTTGATCCATTTAGACCCCAGTTTAGTACATCGTGACAGGCATGGGTCTAATTTTAGGTTTCACGATATGGATAGCCAGTTTTTCCAGCACCATCCACCAAAGACACTATCATTCTTCCAGTGAACATGCTTGGCCCCTTTGTCAAAGAAAAGGTGGCTGAGTGTGCTTGTAGTTGTATCTTCTAATCTAGTCCATTGATCTTCAGGTCCGTTTTTATTCCAATACCATGTTGATTTTCTTATAGTAGCTTTGGTAGTATAACTTCAAGTCAGCAATTGTGATGCCTTCTGCCTTGGCTTTGCTGCTGACAATTGCCTTTGCTATTCTAGCTCTCCTCTGGTTGCAGATGAATCTTAGGAATGATTTCTCTAGATCTATGAGGCTTGCTGGTGGCATTTCCATTGGGATTGCACTGAATCTGAACAATAATTCTGGGAGAATGGCCATTTTCACAATATTTATTCATTCTATCCATGAACAAGGGATGTCTTTCCATTTTCTGAGGTCCTCTTCGATTTCTTTTTAAGGTTTTGTAATTTGCCCTGTACAACTCTTTTACATCTTTTGTTAGATTAATTCCTAAGTACTTTTTTTTTTTTGGATGCTAGTGTGAAGGGTAGAGCTTCTCTCATTTCTCTCTTGGTGATTTTATTGTTAGTGTATAAGAATGCTATTGATTTTTGAGTATTGACTTTGTATCCAGCTACATTGCTGTATTTATTATATCTAGGAGTCGTTCAATGGAGTTTTGGGGGACTTCTATGTAGAGTTTCATGTCATCTGCAAATAATGATAATTTAACTTCCTCTTTTCCTATCTTTACTCCTTTTATTTCTCTCTCCTGTCTAATTGCTGTGGCTAGTATTTCCAGTACTATGTTGAATAGGAGTGGTGATAAGGCACATCCTTGTCTTGTGCCTGATTTCAAGGTAAAGGCTTTTTGGCCATTTAATACGACCCTGACTTTTGGTTTGTCGTAGATGACCTTTATCATATTGAGGTAAAGACCATCTATTCCATTTCTCTGTAAGGTTGTTATCATGAATGGGTGTTGGATCTTATCAAAAGCTTTTTCTGCATCTATAGAAATGATCATGTGATTCATTCTTACTTTTGTCTGTATTGATATGGTGGATTAGATTTATTGATTTACATATGTTGAACCATCCCTGCATGCCTGGGATAAATCCCACTTGGTCATGCTGTATAATCTTCTTGAAGATTTGCTGCATCCTGTTTGTCAATATTTTATTGAGAAATTTTGCATCTATGTTCATTAGGGAGGTTAGCCTATAGTTTTATTTTTTAGTTGGGTCTTTCTCAGGTTTTGGTACTAGAGTGATACTTGCTTCCAGGAATGACTTAGGGAGAATTGCTTTCCTTTCAATTACATTGAAGAGTTTGATGAGTGTTGGCATTAAGTCTTCTTTGTATGTCTTATAAAATTTGAAGTGAATCCATCAGGGCCTGAGCTCTTCTTTGTTGGCAGGGACTTGATTACATTTTCAATTTCATTCATAGAAATTGGGTTATTCATCAGTTTTACATCTTCTTGATCCAGCTTTCGTGGTTCGTACGTTTCTAGGAATCTGTCCATTTCTTCTGTGTTATCGAACCTATGAGAGTAGAGGTTTTCAAAATAGTTGTTGATAATCTGTATTTCCAAAGGGTCGGTAGTGATTTCAATTTTTTCATTCCCTATTGCGTGAGTATTGTGTGAATTTGAGTCTTTCTTTCCTTTTTTAAATTAGGTTGTCTAGGGGCTTGTCAATTTTATTTATTCTTTCAAAGAACCAACTCTTTGATTCACTGATTCTTTGAATTGTTTTCTTAGTCTCTGTTGCATTACTTTCTGCTCTGATCTTTAAAATTTCCTCCCTTCTTTTGGCTTTGGGCTTAGCTTGCTCTTCTTTTTCTAGATGTTTGGGATGTAGTATCAGGTTACTTATTTGTGTTCGTTCTGTTTTCCTAATGTGGGAACTCAGTGCAATGAATTTTCCTCTGAGGACTGCTTTCACTGCATCCCACTGGTTCTGGTAAGTTGTATTTGTATTTTTGTTGACTTGTAGGTATTGTTTAATTTCTTCTTTAATTTCCTCTATAAGCCAGTGATTGTTCAAGAGTGTATTATTTAATTTCCATGTGTTTGTGGGATTTTTGCAGTTACTTTTATCATTAATTTCCAGTTTCATGGTGCTATGATCCGATAACATGCATGGGATAATTTCAGTTCTTTTGCATTTACTTAAATATGTTCTGTGGGTTAGTATGTGGTCTGTTTTAGAGAATGTCCCATGTATTGCTGAGAAGAATGTGTATTCTGATGTTGATGGATGGAACACTGTGTATAAGCCTATCAAATCGATTTGTTCACAGGTGTGATTCAGTTCTGTTATTTCTTTCCTGATTTTCTGTCTAGTTGATCTATCCCTTTGTGTCTCTGTTGTGGTAAGGTCGCCTGTTATAAATGTGTTATTGCCTATTTGATTTTTCATTTCTGTTAATACTTGCTTTGTGTAGCTAGCTGGGTGCTCTGGAATTAGGTGCACATATATTTAAGATTGTTATCTCTTCCTCTTGCAGTTTTCTGCTAACTAGTATGTAGTGACCTTTTTTATCTCTTTGGACCATTCTTCGTTTGAATTTCACATGTTCTGCAAAAAGAATATCCCTTCCCCCCAGCTTTTTTTTTAGTTCCAGTTGCATGGAGTATTGTTTTCTATCCTTTGACTTTCAGTCTATGGGGTTCGTTTTGGGTTAGATGGGTTTCTTGTAAGCAGCATATGGTTGGACATTGTATCTTGATCCATTCTGCCAGTCTGTATCTTTCAATGCATGAATTGAGGCCATTTACATTATTGGGTTATAGCTGTCATAAATTGGTTTATTGTTGACATGTTATCTTTCTGATGTTGTATCTTTACCTTTCCATTCTGTTTAATTGTCTGTCTTGCTTAGTGGTTTTTTCCTACGTGTGTCTATAATGTCTTTCTGTGTTCTTTACAGGGTTGTTTTGGTGATCTTGAAGTTATTCAGCTGTTCTTTGTCATGGAAGTATCTTATTTCTCCATCCCTTTTGAAAGACAGTTTTGCAGGTTCTGTGTTGGAAGTCATTTTCCTTTAGGATGTGAAACACTTCGCTCCATGCTCTTCTTGACTTCATTGTTTGTGTTGAGAAGTCTGCTGTGATCCTGATACGTTTTCCTTTATAGGTGACCTGTATTTTCTCTGTAACAGCTTTTAACATTCTGTTCTCATGTTGGATTTCTGGGATGGTGATTATTATATGTCTGGGCGTAGTTCTCTTTTGGATTTTGGATATTTGGAGTTTTACATGCTTCACTAATCTGTATGTCAGTTTCCATACTCATGTTTGGGAAGTTTTCAGCTATTACTTCTGTAAATAGCCTCTTGATATCATTTGCGTTGTCCCCTTCTTTTTCATTTATCCCAAT